>JAILXH010222726.1:86288-103978 GCA_023558415.1 Piaractus mesopotamicus
CTTACTTTTGAAACTTATTATTGAACTTGATATGTTGATAACTAATTTTAAGACAACCAGGTTACTAACTTTTTTAAACATCATCAACACCGTCATCAAGTTTCCACCTGTTCCACTGGGAGTCTTTGGGATGTTTTGCGATACCTACCTTTAAACTTTAAAGACTATGAAAGTGACTAAAAATGTTACTAATCTTAGTGATAAAATATTTAAAACCAACTCCTTCACTTGATCGTATTCCAAGTCCAATTCTCCTTCCTTCTGTTTCATAGCGAAGCACGAAATTATGCATGCAAAACGTCTGCAATATCATTCTGCCTGCAAATAATGCCGTTAGATGTAAAGGAGACATTCAACATCTGCAGCTGTCTTTCTCCAAGTATGTATGAGAGAATGTGAGAAACAGAGACTATGCTTTAGTTACAAGGCACTTCTAAACCTTCAAAGGTTTTATTGTTAGTCCGTCTCTCTATTACCTATTACTGCATAAATTAAATTGAGAACCAGGACACACAAAATAAATAAATAAATAAATAAAAATAATAGGTGACATGTGGCTAGAAATGTCTACATAGAGAAAGAGAAAAATAAACAAGTGCTAATTTTCTGTTACCTTAGCTAAAGTTACTAGCCTAGTCACATCTTAACCTTATACCTTTCAACTGGAAAACTGTGAGTTTGTGAAGAGTTAGTCAAATGATTACAAATAAAAAAAATTTAAAAATGATGTTGAAAGTTTTAATATTAACTACATGTATAAAACTTAAGCTTAACGCTTATTGGTGCTTTTCTGTGACACTTCCGATGTTGTATAGCTATGCTCTTGTGACGTTTTTTTCTCCAGTGTGCAGCAGCCTTCAGACAGCTGCAATAGTCTTTCTGTGTTTTCTTTACTGAATTAAATAAAACCTCTGATCAATATGTTAGACGCAGGCTATGCAATGCCCCCTGGTGTGGTACATGTCACGATTCTGAAGAATGAGAACATATAACGTTACAGAAGCTAGATTGCTTAGAATCTAATTTACTTTTAAATTTTTTAGATTTTCATGACTTCGAAAATTCAGAATCATCCCTATTAGTGATTCAGTTCCCTCCTCTGTTTTGTTCTATCTTTTAAAAAGGCAGGGCATCAAAGCATTCAGGCTAGAGTGTGTTGGACAGGGGAGCAAGGTTTGGTGGAGGGGGTTTAATAAGTACCTCACAGGCCTGCTGTTGCCTTTGATCCACATGGGCACTGAGTGCTTGCCCAAAGTTGGATTGGGCTCCACAGGATGGAGCCTTCCATGCCCGGAGGAAAGGAGACAGCTGTAGGATCTGGACCAGAGATCAGATGCCATGCCAGCTTTTCTCTTACTCAGGATGTCTTCATACGCAACCCTTCTGTATAATATTCCCATCAGTAATGGTGCACTGCTGCTTACCCACCAATTAAAGAGATAAAAGGGCTATCAAAAAGGCCACCAGCTCTACTGTGTCAGTAAAGTAAATGTAAAAAGTGTGCAAGATGCTACCTTTGGCCAATGCTAAAAGGCAGAACTATGGCTAAAACATAAAGATTAACCATTTACAATAAAGACAGGTATTAATTATTTATAATTTATAACATGGAGTTCTCTATTCTTCAAGTTTCACAAGCTATGTTATACACTTAAAAGTTTCTCAAGAAACATGACAGTAGAAACAGGCATTTACCTATTTGGCACACACCTTTATGATTCTCTGTAGTTGCCATGACAATGTGTCAAGAAATACGGTGATAGTGTTGCAGTGTGTTCACAGGTCACAGATACGGAATAAACCTCTGTGTTTAACTATGAATATGGATTGGAATAATTTGATTCTGCATTTAAAATGAGATAAGCAGGTCCTGAACGGAGGCAACTGTTGTTATATTGTGTGAAATGAACATGTTTAGGACAGAGATACATTACTGTGCAAAAGTCAGACACCACCCTTCATTTATTTAATTTACAGTCAAAGTGACTATTAAGCAGAAGGAAAGGAAAAAAAAGACAGATATTAACAAGAAAATTACGCAAAAGCCTCAACAACAAAATATAATGTAATTTTTTCAGTATTTAGTGACTACACTCTTCATCTTTGTTACAGCTTCCATTCGTTCCAAAAGACTTCTTTCAGTTGTTCACAGAAATATGCAAGGATATATTTCCACACCTCTAAAGCTCAGTCTTAGAGGATGGTTCCATTTTCTGCTTTTCACGATCCTAGTAATCACAACACATTCAAAGATGTTAAGAGCTGGATGCTGGAGTGTTCAGTCCATTGTTCTGAGAACACCAGTAGCTCTTTATTTAATCTGCAATTATTCTTCCTTTTTTCTCTGTTTCCTTTAACAACAACTTGACAGCTACACATCCTTTCAGACCCCACAGTGCTGAGTTGTCTTCTCACTTTGGAAGGATGGACAGATCAGATCTGAAGCAAGACTGAAGCTTTATTGTCACCTCTCTCCCTATCACTTAATATGATAATTAATGGCATTTAGACTGGGAATTCAATAAAGACAAAAAGCATTTTTTATTGCCTTTTTATAATAAAAAATTGTGAAGGTCAAAGGTCACTTTTAGCCTTACAAATATTATTTGTTCCAGGTACAAAATCCAGTTTACAGAAATAATGTCATAAAATCGGCCCTTTTATTGAACTAATTCTTTTTTTTCACACTACTCGCAGTCTCGCATTTTGAAGGTTGTGTAGTAGTAAAATGCAAAAAATGAGTGCTGGGAAAACTGGACCAATAATGGTCCAATGGCCTGAACTGAAAGTCTAGCTCTAATATGTCATGTTTTTATGTAGCCTGATGATTCGTTAATGATCTGACTAGAATACATTCATTTATACACCTCAGTCGTAATAGACTAGTCCGATTGAGGTCATTCCAAATAGAATTTCTATCTGATTGAACAAGGTGGGTAACCCTCTAAATAATCAGTTAAACAGAAGAATGATAGCTATGTAAAAGCCTGTATCTGATTACATTCCTCACCAGAAAGTTTAAATTCGTTCTGCACATGGGCATTTGTGTCATAGCAAAAGTTTATACTGTTCAACATGATGAGCCAGAAACCGGTCTGTAGAGGAAATAGTTAGCAGGATGGTAAAACTGTACTTCACTGCTACTTTACTACTGTACTGCACACTTTCATCCAGAGGTTTAATTTAATCGGTGGTGGGACTAGCATCCAGCATATGTGTCTCAGAATTTTGCAGGACATGACGTCTTCCTCTCAACCTTTCGTTAATAAGCACTTACATGATGCTTGTTGTCACTGTAATGTCTACACAATGTGGTACTCCACGTATGTGAATAATTTTGGATCTGATTGCATGTGCGCATGTAAAGGGAGATTATCATCAGATTGTTGAGGAGTGTGTGCATATAAACACCTAGGTCCTAATTTATAATTGGAATAAGTTCAGTTGAACTGGGGAAAATCTTTGCATGTAAACATAGCCAGTGTCACGGTTCACCACTGCTTAAAACCACAGAAGATTTTGATACATTAAGATTTAAACATAAGTAATCAAAGCTTCTGTAGCAGATACAGGAAGCACTAAAATGTTATGTCATGCTAATTAATTAGTCACAAATCTCTGCAACATTGATGCTTACTGTACGGAGTACAGACAGAGAGCATCAGAACTGACCTGAACTAACTTCATGTGCAATATCGAGCCCAGGAAGAGCTGGACGCAGACAATCAAGGAGCTCCAGAAAGGGTATGTGTGTGTATAGACAGAATGAAGCAGAAAGAACTCATTGAAAGAAGTACTCTCTGCAGTATGGATGAGTAGGCCTGGAAAGAACACTGAGCTCTCAGTGATGGACAATTCTCTTGCAGTTTGGAATTCACACGAGGTCTTGTTTCACTTTCTACTTGCCAAAGTCACCATCAACACCCTATATATCCCCGAAGCATTCAAGAAAAAAAAAAAAAAAGACCAGATGTTTCTGGCACATAGTACATGCATCAGTACTACCCTGATAACAACATAAACTGGACAAATCCTTTAGGTTCTCAGGCTAACTTGCACAATTTAGTAAGATTATACCATTTGTTCAGTTAGCTCGCTATTTGATGTGATCCCAATGGCAGAGCAGTGATTTTAGATTTTTTGATACATTTTAGTGTTTTTCCTGCTGTAACACTCTCACTTCAACTGAGTGCTGCGGGCCTCTAGGACCAGGGTTGAGAATTGTTATTTTAGAAAAATGTACGTATCTTTGTGTATGTCATCATACCATTGATGTTATTTATATAGAGCAACGGCTAGGTAAGCAATTCACAGGAAGCTAACAAATCGCTATATCGTGGCAAAACAGAACAGACACAAATCTGCTAACAGCTTATCATTTGGACTGGGGCAAGTGTAGAATTTAAAGTCACACATCAAGCACTATCCAGTCAATGAGTCTACATCCTAACCCAGAATTACTCAAGAGATGACGCTGCCTCTAAGTAAGCAGCCAAAATCAATAACTGTCAAATTACAACCGTTTCATGCACTGCAAAGTACCATGTCAAGAGTGAGAGAGAAAGACAGTGAAAGAAATGAAAGGGAATCACCGAACATATAATTTAATCCTTACTAAACACAGCTGTGGAGTCTGACATAAGTGTACATATCAATAGAGAAATGACAACCCTCTTGCCTTTAATAGCCACTAAAACTCTTAGAGCTTTGCATTATACTTACTGAAATGGTGCTCCAACAAGGCTTGATCAGTCAATTACAATGACACTCAGCCTATAGTGCTAATAATACCAGTGCTGAGTACAGATCAAAAATGAGTGATGCTGCTTGGCTGGCGGCTGGCTGGCTCAATACACTGTGCATTGTTAAGTACTGGGACAATAATGTAAATCTTTTAAAATTCACTATATTCTGTATATGTTGCAATATTAAAGTGTTGTTCAAAGTTAGAATTATTGATTCTGGAGTTATTAAAGATACAAGGGTCTACTACATAGAAAAAGAAGAGATAAGCAGTCTTTGCAAAAACAGGGAGAAGGATGACCAACCATAAGCCTCCCTTATTGTGCAAACATTTCTCAGTTCAAAACACAGAGAAGGTGAGCCCACTAGGCATCAAACACAAAAAATCATGAAATTTGCAAATGACCACAAGTCATTTCATTTAGACAGTGACCCCTCATTCCACGAAACAAATCTCAGAACACATCTTTTACTAGAGACAGCGAGAACAGTTTGATCCCTCAAGGCTGTGCAAGTTAAAATGTAACTCATATGCTGTTTTGACTATGGCCATAGACTGCACAATAAACCATATATGAGTTGAAGCATATAACTGAGCTTTGCGTGTGTGTGTGTTGCTACACTAATTAACATTATGGTCTAAAACGAGCTTTTCACTCTCTTTTATGCATTTTTCCACCACTTCAACAATTAATGCTGTCTACTAAAACATTTTCTAGGGAAAACACTTGAGTATAGCACAGACCCAAACCTTACTAAGACATAACATCTACAGCAGAAGTGTACAACTCTGATCCTGGCGGGCCCAGCACAGTTTGATGACCTCCCTGCTCAAACACACTTGATTCAATTCATCTGTTAATTGCCAGGTATAGTAGGTATAGGTATAGACACTATGTCTCACACTTAGGTTGGAGCACAATTAGACTATTTAAGCTTTATATTCTATGTGTGTTGTTAGGTGAAGTAGGATTACCCCTAGCAACTAGCAAAAAACGTAACTCCCTACTATAAGGTTTTTTAACCTTGCCATTGTTATACATTCTCATGTTCAGTTGGTAATCAGTCGGTACAGTAGCTAGCCTACTCATCAGTCACTCCTTTAACTATCACTCAGTCCTATCAGCCCTATAACTATCCCTCTCATATTATATATAGCCAGGAAATACCTGATGAAAGCCAATCCCTGACTGGAGAAGTGCAGGAATCAGATACTCCACAGAGGGCAGGGGCGCAACACAGACATCTTTAAGTCTAGACTAAAAACTTACTTGTTTAGTCAAGCCTTTGGCAATTAGTTTTCCCTGTTAGATAAAAGGTGCAGATCTGGGGATTCATGGACATAGAGTATTATGGTAAACTGGGAGTGTTGGTGCTGTCGTCGCGCTGCTCTCACGCGTTCACTCAGGTTTGCTGATGGTGGAGCGGAGGGGCACTGACATCTCAGGGAGCCCTCATGTCTCTGTTACCTTTCTGGTTTCTCCCATTTAGTTAGGCTGTAATAACTAGACCTGCCGGAGTCTCTGCTGTACTCTGTTAATATTGTAAACTGTGATCAGTCACTCTTTACAGAACTCTCTGTGTTTTTCTTTTCTTTGCCGAGTTGAACAGCTGCCCAACCTGTGCGGTCTGATGCTGTTGCTTCTTCTGCCTTGATCGGGTGCCCACTGCTCGCCAGCCTTCTGGACCGGTTTGACCACCATTGAGCTTCATGCTGTACCACGCTGTGCAAACCTCACCCTCATGAACTGAACCTCCTGATGATACTGCTGCTGCATAAACTAAAACTAGTCTAATTAACCACTGCTCCGCCTGTTTTCCCCATTTTGTAGTATAATATTTTATACTAATGCTGTTTGCTATCCGGTGTCGACCAGAGGAGGTTGGGTTCCCCTTTTGAGTCTTGGTTCCTCTCAAGGTTTCTTCCTCTTGCTCCTAGGGAGTTTTTGCTTGCCACTGTTGCCACTGGCTTGCTCATGTGGGCTTGGACCTGGATTTTTCTGTAAAGATGCTTTGTGACGACACCTGTTGTAAAAAGCGCTATATAAATAAACTTTGACTTGATGTCAAAATAGGACAGAAAATCCAAATTAACTCACTGTGGAGCTCTGCAAAAGGTTTCTTAAGGGGTGTTGGGACAGCTAAGTACACCATGACTCCCAACGAAGCAATGATGGCGAGGCACCTTGCCTGCATTTAATAAGCCAATTTGTATTGGCCTGTCACTGCTCTAACCCTCAACCTGGGAGTAGTATATACAGTACTTGGAGGCCAGACACTTGGAGATGCCTCAGTGGCTACTGTAACTTCCACCCTGCCAGCTAATCTTACTTTCACTGCTAATACCTTCATCTGCGGAGACACTTTATTTTGAGTGGTCCTTTTTAGATAAAACAAACACTTAACAGACTCTCAGTAGCATGTCAAAAACATATGAAGGTTAGGATTAAGTTTTGGGTTGATTCTAAGGTTAGGGTTAGGATTAGGGCCAGGGTTAGGGTTAGGTTTTGGGTAAGGTCAGGTAAGGTTATCTGACAAGTGATTAAACAGCAAAATATAAAAACACAGACATGACTTATCTAGGGAAGAGTCCATAAGAGTCCATTTTAAAATGTTCATTATTGTGACTTATTTGATATTATTGTTGCTGAGGTCCTGAACTGATCTAGTGAATCCGGATCAGAGCCGATCTAAGCACATTTTAACCGATCAGCAATCAACAAAATTAAACCTGCCCCAATTCTGATCCTGTACTGCTGAATGTAGTCTCTAAGATAGTTGTCCGTGTTGAGTAGATATTCATTGACCTACCAGAACCAATGCCAAGCTGTTATGTCTGTTCCCCAAAACAAACAAAATTTTAGAAGAACTCAGAAAATCTGTTCTAGCAACATGTTCAATATGAAACTTGTCCAGGCAATTTGCAATCACAGCACCTTTGATCTAAAACTAGGACTGCTGAATGTCAGATGGCCCACATCTAAAGCCATCATTGTAAATGCAATTATTACTGATCAGAGTTTTATGCTCTATGTCTCACAGAAACTTGGATTAGGCTGGAAGAATATGTAGATTCAAGTGAGGCTAACCAATCAGGCTACAGTTGTGTACACAGCCCTCGTTTAAAGAGGAAAGACATGCAAATATTTGTAACTGCGTGATAAAACTTCTCATTTACAGTTACAGAGTGATTTGCAGCTCATTTTAGAATGGGGTCACTTTTTCTCTTACCATATGCCTAAGAAGAAGAAAGATCTGTAGAAGACGGTCAGAGAGGCTCAGGTGTATTGTTATACAGAGGTCATAAGATGTGAAATGTGTTAACTTGTGGCCAAATGCAGAAGACAGGTTTCGTTACTGTAGCATTGTGGTCTACATACACGTTTTTTGCATCCTACTTACGCTACTGACGCAGAGGCGCCATAAATGGGTACAACTTGCAGCAGTGAGGTGTGCACTGAGAAGGTGACAAAGAAATTGAAACATCTGCAGTGTGGAACTTTTTTAAAGTGAAAAATTAAGCCTTACAGAATCTGCAGAGGCAATGTTTGCTGTTTGCTGCCATATAACATGGGCAAGTGTGCCTTACTGCAAGTGGAATACCACTAAGAACACGTACAAAACACATGACCACTAAGTTTTCCCCGTACCTGTTATCTGTGGTTAAAATTAAACGACTGTGGAAAAGTTCTGCTAAACCAGCCGCGCCGTGTGCTCTGGTTTAAAATTGTCATTAGCAGTAACAGCACAATTAAAACTGAAAGAACAAAGCAGGCTACTGTGTGCGTGCATTAGACCAGTTTGTATGGCTATATTCATATAAATTACCTACAAAGAATCAAAAAGATATCAGTTAAGGGTGTATGTGACTGTGCTTCAGCATTTAAAAGTAACTTAGACAAATCATCAGCTCAGTTAACCAAATTGAATCATGAATCAGTACTAGGCAGTAAAATGCTGTAAAACTGTCATACAAAAAATAGTAAACAAACCCGGTGTGTCATTTTATGATCACACTAAAAAGAAAGTAAATTTACTCTGGTATTATTTGGCAGTATAGCACATCTTATGTAAATTGGCTACATTATCTATGAAAATATTAATATCGACATTGGCCGAAACTCAGTATGAAAGTAAATTTTCCAAATAAGAGACTAATAAAAAACAATGTGAGGATCAAGTGCTGTTCCTTGTCTTAAGCCACTAGTAATGTAGTAAAGAGCAGGTGAAAACTAACATTAAAAAATTTGAAATCACTTCACTCAAACTAACGACACAATCACTGTAGTCTGCAAACAGCAGATGTTACCTGATGGAAAATGCTCATTGACTGGCCAGTTGTCAACCTGTAGTGTAGCATTTCCTCCATTTCTAGTGAAGCGTACCAAGTGATACTTCCCATCATTCACTGTTGTGGTGGTCTCTTTGACAGTGATGTCCACTGTGCCAATGTTAAACGTCACGCCTACTTTGCCTTCCTCCTGGAACACACACAAACAAAAACATTATGCTTGAGAAGTGCACACATACAGCACAATTGCAAATTCCATCACTCTTTGAACTTTGCACAATAGAAGGTTACTTTTAGAAATGTTTCCAGAGAAGCTATAAATTGGACCAAAAGAAAATTCTGTAAAAGCTAAGCTTGCTGCATTATGTAAATTAATTTGATAAAAATGAACAGCTAGCGTGAATGTGGGACATTCAAGTAGAAAAGACTAATGCACTTCAAACATTAATTTGCCATAACAAATGGAAAGATAGGTACTTCACCAAACAGGAGCAAGAGCAAGTGCAAGATCTATGTCTTGGCACATCCATAGTTTACATTACTTTCATGACCCTCCAGTATGGGTTCAGCTTTGGTTGGGTGTTCACGGGAATGCACACACTAAAAAAGAAAAATTTTTAAGATGGACTGATGGTTGATCCCTGCTGATGCTACAGCCATCCATGGCCGGTAGTCAAAGAGAGCACAACTGGCCTCGTTCTCTCTGAGTGGGTAGGATGGCGCCCCCTCTCCCCCATCAATCAGCACGATGCTAGTCCGTGTAGGTGTCTGTTAGCTCACATAACAGAACTGGTGGTTGACCCAGAAGTCCTGGGGGCAGTCGTGGACTGGAGGTTAGGGAACCAGCCTTGTGACTGGAAGGTCGCCGGTTCGACCCCCTCAGCCGACAGTACGTGACTGATGTACACTTGAGCAAGGCACCCAACCCCCAACTGCTCCCCGGGCGCCGTGGATAGGGCTGCTCACTGCCCCCTAGTGTGTGTGTGTTCACTAGTGTGCATGTACGTGGGTGTTTCACTGCACAAATGGGTTAAATGCAGAGGTCTAATTCCTCTGTGTGCAAACACAGTTGGCTAATGGTTCTGAATTCAATTCAATTTTGCAGCTTTCCTTTATTCAGCGTGACATCCAGCACTAGGTAGCTGCCAAATCAGCCTTCTCATTAGGTGAGTCAGAACAAGACTATCTGATGAAGTGTGTTATGGATTTGTACTGTGAGAGGGTGGTGAACACTGACCGGACTAATTCTTCTATCAGAAAGACTGCAGCAATCCAGAGGGTTATGTCCCCTTTAAATTATAGTTTATTTCTGAAGAGACTGAAGACAGTTGGCACACTGAGGAACTGCAAAGATGAAATGTTGCATTGTAGTACAATATAATGTGTTTATTTGTGGTTTCTGCAAAGTACTAAACAAATATAGTACAGCTAGTAAACGAGTTATAAACATTTTCAAGTAGCCTACAAAACGTGATACAATGGGCAATGACACCACACAGACAAATGTTCATCGCAACATTGCCTGTTACGTATTACAGTAATTATGACTGCTGTAGAGAAAGTAAAATAATAACATAAAATAATAAAAATAGCTAGAAATACAGCAGAAAATAGCCAAAAATTAAGTAAAATTAATGATGTTCTATCATCAGATTTGTAAACAATGTAATATGAACAATAAGCTCTCAGTAACATCATTGTTCTTTTAATGCTGGTAACATTTTCTGATAATGAGTTCCACCTTAAATGGTGGCTTCCAGCTCTGGCTGCTTCTGTCTGTATCCTAGCAATGCTTATCAGTGACACAGTGCAAAGAACGCCATGGAGCAGGGAGTTTAGCACAGAGAGAATGGACTGTTTTATTCTGATTTCTTTGATATTCAATAATAATTCAGCTTCTAGTTACCTCACACAGAGGCATCAGACTTGACTGGTCTCGACAACAATTTCCAAGTCCAACTTTACACCGAGGCCGAGACAAAACTGAGTCCAAATGAGGTTGAGACCAAGACAACAGAGAGACTACACATTTATCATCTCGCAACTGGTCTTGAGACCAATACCAGACTTTAATGCTACAACGCTAGCTTACAGAAATATTCTTTAACCACAATCAAGTAAGGTCTGCAGATGTCTCTTCTACAGCACAGCGATCTTTAGCACAGCACAGGCATTGCTACACTACTACTATGAGCTGGTGCAGCATCTACAACCACCACAGAACCATGCGTAGGTGAGACTCCTGTTTTTCCAGCACGTGTCTGAGTGCAAACAATCCTCTTTGTCAAGTTACTGAGGATAGCCAGAGGGTTTAGTTGAACCCCCCCTCAAAGAATAGCTTTTCTAAGCACCTCTCTTTTTTGTCCACTTCTTTGTTTTGTGATTGATGTTTCCAAATTACATTTTTTTGGCCTAGCACGCACCTGACAGAGGTGCACTTCATTGTCTTTTCAAAGTGGAAAAAAGTATATTGTGATAACAAGGGCCACTATTATAATATATGAAAACAAGAACATTTCATATAGCTCTGACACTGATAAAAAACAGAATTACTATAAAAACTTATAATTACAGATAATACAAAGTAAAATACAGATAAAAAGATACTAGTCTAGTGCTGACCAAAGAACTTCAGCTATTTCTCTGGATATAAATTTCAAATGATACATGCATTTGAAGCTTATTGATTATTTTCTCCAGACAGAAGAAGCAGCAGAGTGTTGCCAGCACACTGCCACTGCATGTGCCAGGATAAATGAGAATGATAAAAGTAATTTGGGGTGCGGCAGGGGACCCTGTAGATAAAGAAGGGCTCGATCACTCTCACATGATGCGTTCACTGACACCACTAATAAGCTCCACAATCCAATTCACACTTTCCAATCCATGTCTTCAACACAAAGATGGCCTCAGGCAGCAAATCTCTCCCTGATGTCCTTTACAGGGCCTCAAGACATGACCACAAAGCCTCAGGGATGACAATTACAAAAGTCTGCATCTCTTGCAGGTGGTGATCACAGCAAACAACAATAACCTACAAAGCTGCTGTTGTCAATATTCCAGGTTATGCAGAATGTTGCTTTAAAATGTTTTTTTACCCCATTTAAATAGGGGAACCATATTGTTGTAAGTAAGACCTTAGAAGGACTGTCAAAGTCATTAACATGTTAAAAATTATACATGCCACTAACACAACTGATCCTTTGAACCATTCGTAGTAGTGCAGGCCAGCTGCTCACACACTGTATGTTGCTTAGTAGTTTGACAGTCCTAGTTATAAGCAGATATTCAGACAAAAAACAGACTGATGCTTAGATTTAACCAATTCAAACCAACATTTCATGACCTACTTATTGTATCCTGAAAGGTCAGATGTTTAGGTGACACTAGGCTACAAGTCTAACAAAAAAACTGGATTTGTAGCACTTGCACAACTAGGAAGAAAAGTAAGACATTTTAACACCGCTAACTTTCTTACATATTTTAAGGGACACCACCCTGACAAATAAACAGAGTTCCTTACAGCAAAAGATGTGAAACCACCACACACAAAATCAAAAATTGCAGCTGTTAAGCCAGTTATCCAAAGGATCCCAGCAAAAGTAATGAAATTTATCAATCTGGACATTTAGCCATTCTCTGGTGCATTAGCAGTAAGGTCTTGATGGCTGGTTAAGCATCTTAAGCCTCATTATTTCATACCCAGACAAATGTGCTCAGCAAACACCTTTATTTTTAATGTCTGAACATGAATGATTGAAAATTTAAATATCATACAAATAAATGCTACATTTATCTGCATTGCTAATCCAGGTGTATCTGTGCTCAGTATCTACATGTTATAAAGTGTGTATTGGCTTCAGCAGATAAGTAAATGAAAAAAAAAATATCGGATATTGGCATTGACCCTGAACTCCTATATCGGTGCATCCATATAAATCAGAGCTCTTGGAAGTGAATATAGTTGCGGTGAAGCACAAGACACAGCTCAGACACCGAAGAATCCAGTATCAAATGCACATTGATCTGTGAGTGTAGATTTACATAGCCCACCTAAATGAGCAGCCGACTAAATTTAGTGTTGTGGTTATACTGGAAGAAATGAGCTGGTAGGGGGAAACCAGACTTCACGGCTGCAATATTTAACCACATATTGGTTTGCGTTATGTTGTTTTGATTCATTGTTTGAATATTTCATTTCAAAATTTGAATAAATTAATCTAAGATAGCAACAGTGGCCAACGTCAGTGACAATCTAGGAATTGTTATCCAGAAGCTCTAACCTATAGAATAACAGCCATACACAGAAAGTGGGAAAAAAAGAGTTCAAGGAACATACTGAGGCGCACAACAACTGTATTTATTTAGAATATGTAATTTTATGTACATCTCTCTTCAGTTAGAAATGAATTTATGACAGTAGCTACTACAGAATAACATTTCCAAAGTAATTTCTTTACAGATCTATCACACAGGAAAAGAGTTATTACAGAAGCAGTCTATCTTGACAAAATTATCTAAATATTATATTAACTAGGATAAGCCCAGGTGGTGTCCTAACCTCTCTGTTTTAGGCTTGGCCTTGTGAAATGGAAAGTAAGTGGCCATCCCGTTACTAGCTCAAGCTTATTAAAACGTCCAGTTAATCTTATTTTTTTATTAATATTTTTTTACAGCAGCTGTTAAGCTAACTATAACTTATATTAAGGTGTTTATCTTTCAAAAGTACATATATCAGTAGTTGCTAGGTAACAGACATCACAGCTGATCATTGAATTTGAATAGTTTACAATGTCTTAATGTGAGACAAGATGTGGTAAGATACAATTCTTAATTTAAGAATTATTTCATTTCTGTAATAAAAATTTGTGAAAGAAGCTTCTCATGCCTTTCAGCTCCTAATTTAGGACTAAAAAGAGGAAGTTTCTGTATTATGGCCCCAAATGCCCAAAACCCACTCCTTCAGATATATTCGAGACCCAATTTACTGCTTCCATCATTCAGATTTTGCATTTCACATTGATGTTAAATGGAATGCCACTAGCGTACATCTGACATTACAGCTAATAAGATTTGCTACTGTCAACTGATGTAGCGTAAAATTGCATGCTGTCATTTTTGTAGTGGAGTATTTTCTGTCTGTCATGACATTTTTTGGGGGGTCTGACTGATGCAAACATAATAAAAAATATAATAAGTTCCTTTTTTCCTTTCACATCTGGTGCCCCTCTCTGTCTGGCATCCACATACACTAAATATGCTGCATGCCCCCTTTTTGTGACCCTGATTGTAATGGACCTTCTCACATGATTAAGGACAGTATAGGTTATTAATTTACACTAGTTCACAAAAAAATAATGTCAAGTAGGGCCGAACTGAATAATTTAAATACTTCAGTATTTGTTTATTTCAGTATTTGCTTCATTATTTAGCATTTGGAAGCTTTGTCTTTCGTTAACCCTTTAGTCCCCACCAGAATTTCAGAACCCTTCTGTGGACTTCTGATCATTTTCAGAGTAAAGTGCTTTTTTCCTCTGTAATTTTTATGTTTTAATGTTCAGAGTTGTATACTTGAGGTAGGACAGTGACGTTACATATCAGCTTGATTTCAGCCACAGAAAACACAGAAACAGCATTTTCACTGACATGTCAACTAGCATGGGATTAATTTATCCTGGGGGTTACTTCTATGCTTTGTTTTATGGTAAGTAAAAGGAATCAGAATCTTTGCTAATGCGGGAGCGCGCAGTCTGTGAAAACTGACATGGCGGATTCTAAAATCTCTGAGAAACACCAGTGAAAATGAAATTATCCCACCTCCACATGTAAAACTTACCTTGTCCAAATAGTGCTTAAGACGCTTATTTACTTACTATTACTGTTTTAAACAAACACATTTGATCATAAAATCATTGTAACTTAACAATGGATGGATATTAGGTCATAAAAATTCATGCAATACCCAGGCTCAACACAGCCTCACTCAGCCCTAAGATTTCACACTGTCACCCTTTTGAGATGGAGATAGCAGGCTATCTTAACAGTTTAGCTGATTCCTATATGACATGAATGGCCATACATTTATACGAATTTATTTTCAAGATGGAATTTGAACACTAAGTCAGCAGTGGAATATCAACTAGGCTCCATTCTGTTAACTAGCTTAACCGACTATCAAAAGTCATCGCTAAATAAAACTGCCATGACATGGGCCATATTGAGAATAAGTATTCAATAATTTGTTCAGAAAGTCGTTTAGTGAATATCTGAAGCCTGTAAAAAGGCCTAATGCCAAGTGGCTGGATGTCTGCTTTGTCATTCACAGTGCTTACTATAACAGCAGGGCATTTTTTAAGGCTCCAACTTGTGGCTATTTAAAAGCTTCTGCGGTGCACACATGTTTCACATGGCTTTGAGTTCATTAAACAGCAACCAAAAGGGAATACAGTGCAGTGCAAGTCCATTAAGAAGAGTGCTAATGAAACTGAAACAGCCTGGTAATCAAATCGGAATTTGTGCTATAGATAAGTAGTTTAAAAAGGTTGGCAAATTAAAAGTATTCAAACTGCACTGTACAAGTCAAGCACACTAAGACATCATATTTAATGTGGAAAAGTCAAGGCACCGTTTCCAGTTGTCAACATCAGACTTGTGAAAGCAGAGCAAATAACTATATTTTGGAGTGCAGTAAAGATTTAAACCTATGAACATGGCAGTACCATTCACAATCTATAACAGTTGGGGGTTTGCTGTGCATAATGACTAGGGAATACTGTATTAAATACCACCAAGTCATTTAAGACATGCCACAGTCAATATTATACAAGCAGTTACAAAAAACGTAAAATAGATAAATAAATAAACATGCGCTGTAATCAAAGCTAACAAAAAACTGCTAGGTAAATGATAAATGGAGGAGTAACAAAAAACAAGTTTTAACTTTATTTATGGACTGATTTGTGGAATTTATGGATACCTAGCACATTATACATTTGATTTTTTTTTAGCTCAAGCTGCAATTAATATTCAAATATTTCTGGATAGAAATTATTTATATTTATTGGATAGGCTAGTAGTGACATTCATCATTCAGGTGGGTCTATAGCAGAACAAGGATTCCATACATTTCAATAAATGTAACAGTCATGTAAACAAAAGAAATGGGATTTTGGACATCCAGTTTTCCCTTTGGGATGGCTGACAAAATGTTTCAAGACAGTTCCATACATTAAATTTCACACATATTACTGACTATATTACTTTCATTTTGCTATTGGCTGTAAATTTGTCTCACCTCCGCTATCAACAAAAGTGTGTCACCACATCAACAGTCCTTCTTTGTCAGTTTATCTTGACACCAGAGCCAAATGTGAGGTTTATTTTTGGCAGGTGGCCATCTCTGTCTTGTAAAAGTGTTTTCAGCAACTGAGTTAAGTCTTACTGTGATGTCAGATGCATTGACAAAGCGTTAAGAAGACAAACTGTCAGGCCAGAATGAGTCTGCATTCAAAACACGACTAAGGAGTTATCCACTGAGAATCCCATTATTTAAACAGAGATCAATGCATACTTTAAAAACCAGCAAGGTTTCTGGTTTCCCAGTGCCATGAACTGCTAATCCATAGTAAGGTACTGACTATACCACTTACTGTAAGAAATGTGTTATTAAATGTAAACACCTACATGTAATTAAACATGAATGCTAATGAACATCAAAAGCTCTGGACAAATTTTGGGATATGAATAGAGATACATCTGAAACACTGGAGCACCCCATGCTGTGAGACATCATAAAGCTGCTTTTGATACAGTAAGACCCTTATTCACAATCATCTGGCTCTCTCTTGCAGAGGCTGTGTGGCTGGCCATATATGATGGTTGCTGGTTAAGATAGATCGAGGATCTCTGAAATGAATGGGGGTGCTGGGGTACTGTTGAAAAGCTAATATGGCAGGATATATAGCAAAGCAAATCTAGGTTATCTGCTTCCTCCTTCAAATAGTATTAAGGCCATATCACTGAGTGGCCTAGTTCTTTGGTAGACTGGACTTTTCATAACCAAGCCTTTAAAGAATCTTCACTTGCAGGTACTTATGCCTGGAGAGGGAAAACTATACAATAGAAAAGCAATGCATTATGACTGAGTTTTAAAATAGCCCCAAATGTAATATTTTTTTTTATATCTATCTATATATATATATAGCTGCTGTCAGAACCAAACATTGTATCTCCATTTTTGTCATTTTTTGACAAAAATGCTGTCTTTTACGTTGTGTGTAAATTTGATGATGAACAGACCAAAAGAAATGACCCAAAATGATGTGGAAAAAACCCTGGTTCCACTGACTTACATTAAGAGTAAAGTATGTTTTTTCCTTCTCCTGTAAAGTTACCATTTTGGAGATACAAGGTTTTGATCCAACAGCAGCGATATATATGTATATGTGTGCTTCACCAGTCTTTTTGTTCTTCATCCCAGAAACCTTCAGTAAAGCAGCACTTGATGATCTTAAAGCACAATCTGAAACACATTCTGTCAGGCATTCACTACTTTATATCTAACACTTAATGGCCATTTTGAGTGGAAATACATATATATATGTATATATATATATATATATATATATATATATATATATATATACACATATATATA
>JAILXH010222761.1:40899-53236 GCA_023558415.1 Piaractus mesopotamicus
CACATTTACAGTACTGTGTAAGGTTTCCTTTGATGTCAGTTTAAGAAAAGAGAACAAAACAGTTTAATCAAAACTCTATAAGATTTGTAAGACAATCACTTCACATAGAGTAGCAGTGCTCAGAAAGCATGGCTTCAGCTTTTATTAATACAAAATATTGATACTGTGATATACTTGAAAATATCATGATATCAGTACGGTCGGGCACCACTACTACTCTAGCCTCAATCAGCCATCTAACACAAAGCCCACAGAGAGCAAACCAGCACTGCTCTTCTCTGTTAATTCCACACACAACGCCCATCCAGTATCAGCACCACAGAATTGTGAACTCTAAGGAGAAACAAATGCAATCTAAGTACATTTTGTGTTTACTCAGAGCCTTGAGCCTGTCAAAGTGAAGATAATCTTATTCAGCCTCTGCTTATCTCACGGTAGCTGTAAATATATAAAAAAATAACAGTAATAAAACCCATTGAATACATTAAAGTCCTTTTGCTGCCTAGCATATGTTTGCCAGAGCATTCTCTACTTGGACCAAGAGCCAAAGCAAAGAGGCTAATAAAACTCTGCGTATGGATAATGTGGTAACAGTGACATCAACTAAGTATTATTTAAAATAAAGCAATAAGCCATTAGCCATGAGAGGCCAAAAAATGATAATTACGCAAAGCAATATCATTTGTTAACAGTATGGTTGCCAAATAACAAAATGGTTTTTAACAATTAGATGCATTAACACAGAATTCAATTTATGTGTGTGATCATATGTGTGTATGTCGAGTATTTAACTATGGCTTCAAATGTAGCTCAATAAAACATTGAAAGTTTTAGAACTGCATGTTTTACAATATAAAATCAAAGTATAATTTACTTAATAACACCACTAACAAATTGGATCACAATGAGACATGATGACATCTCTTTAAACACAATCTTGCATTAAACTCCGTATTTGTAATACAGCACTGACATTCATGATCTCTCAGGATTTCAAAGATGAAATGTGCATAAGTGCATAAGTCAATTACAAATAATTGAAGTCATTAGCTTTATCTTACCTGACTGTAGCTCTTATTATGACTGTCCATTGAAATACTCGTACATCTACATACGTTAAAAATATATCATGATACTTACAGGTTTTTTTTTATGATACATGACATACATCATGATAGTTAATTTTTTATGATGTTTGATAAGTTGGAACAGACGAAAAAGAACCACAAAATACTTTAAAAAAAAATTGAAGATAATGTTTTTTTCAATGTTTCACACACTGCACTGAATCCAATTAAACAGGACTAATCATTCTCTCTTTGTAATGAAACAAAGCAGTTTATCAGTGTTCTTCAAGTACTGGCAATATCTACAAGAAAATAACTGAAAATATCTCAGAAAAGCATAGTCTGATGTGACATAATTTCTCACAATAATGATAAATATCATCATATTGTTGACCCCCACATTTAAACTGTTGTAATCTTAGACAATAGCACAAACTAAGAATTCTGAAAAGAATTCTGAATGGTGAGATTTTCTTTTTCTTATTGCATTTACTCTAGCTTATTTTTGTTACCACTGAAAATCATAATCAAAAATTAATTTTAGTGTTCTTAATTTTTACTACACACAGTTGTAAGCAAACATTATAAAACCTCCCAGTCAGATTACATGTTTTGTTGGTATGCTAAGTGAAAATAAGTTCTCCTCTTCAAACTTTTAAATTTCAGAGTGCAGTTTGTATTTATTTGTTACAAAGTTACCATATTGGAAAAAAAATAAAACATAAAATATGAAATGTGCCATAACTTTTGCACAGACCACATTTTATGTTTGATTTTCCTCCCAAAGTGTTAAATTGAGCAAATAAACAGGATTCGAGCTTGAAAAAGCATTCTCTGTAGAGTAACCTATTTTTACTTTAAACTTCAACAAGGCATGTCACCTGAATGGGGCACCCAAACTTTAACAAATCACTGGAAGTGATTTTTTGGTAATGAGTTGAACTGAAATAGATGGACGTTGAAGAAATAATAATTCATAACCTTTATTATCGTGCTAATCCCTGTTAAAACTGATTTGTCCTTTGTATTTACAGTACATTCAATAATTAAAATTTTTTTTCTCTTTTTCGTTCTCTTTTGTCTTTGAGACCTCAATGACCATTTGCACTCTACCTGGGTTGGCGTCTGGGACAACATCACATCTGTTATTGTAATCCACAATTTCTCGTTAACCTTCATATCCCAGTCCGCGTGACCAGCATGCATATTCCAGGCTGTCTTTTGTCCAGGGTGAACACACCCACTTAATCTGGAAACCTCTTTGACAAAAAGCTCTGACGTCTGGCTGCATGCTGGGGAAAATAATACTCTATGCAAATAAATGTTGAGGCAATCCATCCAATTACAGACTCCAGCACCTGTCCTTTCATTTCCAAACCGAATGCTGTGTGGAGAAAAGGAAATAAGCCCAATAACATGTTATGTTGGGCGATGCTCTATAAGTTGTATTAGGTCAGTACTGCACCAGGAAGAGCTCCCAACATAATTGCTGCAATGTGTGCTAAAAAGGGTAAGAGTAATGGCACAATTGATTACATTATAGATAAGATGAATTTACTGCTTATCACATTAGCTACACTTTAATTACATTACTGAGGTTGATTTCTAGCTCACCAAGGGAGTTCAAGTTTGAGACACCTTTTTGAAGGTCATTATGAAGTAAACTATACACAACAGGGTTGTGAATCATTATCTGGCAGAGAGTGTATTTGATTTACCATAGGGCAGCTCAATTTGGGGAAAATATCTAATTGCAATTTTTCAGACCAGAATTGCAATAATGATTTAAAAGTGATTATTTTCTCTAAGTTTTGAGCCTTTTTTTCTTCTCAAGAAAATCACCACATCTATTTTTGTGGGCTTGATACTTGAATGCTAAAGTGCTTCTGACCCCTACGCAAAAGCAGATGAATCTGATAAATGCATCCAAAGAGTATTTTAAGAGAAGTCCAAACATGGAAAGATGTGTCTTCAGAGGATGCAAGTGAATGATCTACTATTGTCGTCATATCGTCATCAGCATAATGTCAATTTTTCATTTGAGCTTGTATGGTATTAATTCATAAAGACGTAAAAAAAGTGGTATGAAACATTCCCACAAAATCAGACCTGACACATATGACTTTTATTACATATATCTTACAGAGTCAAGCTTTAATACATCTTAATGTAATGTTAAACTGCATTCTTTCAGATTGTGATTTTGATATAAAAGTATTAATTGTTCAGCCCTAATTCATGATTCACTGATGATTCATACAATTCCATTAGTTTTCAATTTGATTCAAAAGCAGAATGATTCAGTAGACTAAACAGTGATATGATTCAGCAATTCAGACTTCTTTATGAAATATTACAATGCATTAAATGTATTCCTAAAAGACTTCCACTATTCTTTCTCAGGCAAATCTCAACCAATCAAATTACTTTAGTAATGTTTATTGCAACAAATGTGAAACATGCTCTACATGCACTACATTTCCTGGTCATAAGTCAGAGATGGTAAAGAAAAAATAAAAATCTGCTTTCCCCCTGAAAAAGTAAACCAAAAAAGGTAAAAGTGTCTATTCACTGCTAAAGACTTGTCTTAATCAGTGGTTCTCAACCTAGAAGTCACAAGATCACATACTGGGGTCGCTCTCTCACAGTAATGATATTGTGGTGTTACCTGCTGCTCTGCATACAAGAAGAGGATGCTGTTTAGATGCAGTGAGGTCCAGTAGAGTTCAGCACTTATCCAAATAAAGAGCTTTGATTGGGCTCAGTGCAGTGTTGCATTCTTCATTCTTCATCAAGATCTCTACAATTTCATGCTATCTAAGCCACAGCCTCCCACACTTCTGCCAATCACCAGAGAGTGGTGCATTTTGTTGTGTAATGCGTCCAAGATCCACCTACTTTGACAGGACAAGGCCATTTGACTGACATGGCAAATAACCAACCACAGATTGTTTTACATATATAATTTTTCATATTATAATTTATAATAACTAATGACCAATTTATAATTATGATGTGTAGAGGAAGCCATTTTTTAAAAACAGGGCGACAATAAAAGCACTTCAGCAAAGTAGTATGTGTTGAAAAACACACAGCGATGTCTTATTTACTATATAAAGGCCTTCACACAAATAACTGTGTTCAAGCTAGAACTGCCAAAAATGTTTAAATGAATTTGAGTTTTTTCTCATTTTGACAGCATTTTGTTTATAACTCAATTTAAAGGCCTAGCTCTAAAGGCCATGGACAGAACATTCTAAGATGATCTAGGAGAATCAGGCCATTAGAGCCAGCATGACTACTTAGGTATAAAAGTTACAAAATGAACCACTTTCCAACAGCAGTAATTTCACGACCTTCTATGTGTGTCATTACAATGTGATTATTAACTAACTGCTAGCTATTGATTAGTTTATCTATGATCAGCAGTGCTATACAGGCAGTGCTTGGGGAGTGGTTTGCCAATCTTCTTATCAAATTGACTGCTACTGGCTGTAACCAGGGGCATTGGATTGATCACAGGCCTCCCTAATCAAACAGGCAAACAATATTTATTTAGCCATTTTTGTAAAAATTTAAATTTGATTTGTTTTCTGTGAGCGCTGTCACAGATTATGGCCAATCAAATTATTATGCTCTCCACCAAGCTCCACCTTATTTTCTCAGCCCTCCAATCACTGCTCAGCAACTGTTGCTATCCATCATTGCCTCAAGCTTTCGGTTCTTTTTTAGTGTGCCAGTCTTCAAAGATGTAACTGGAGATAATAGAGGGTAAGATTTGTCTGTCTTTGTCTACCCAAAACCCCAAAAAAACATTGTCAGTTTTCTGCTCTTTTATACACAGGCTGAAATAGGCTTTGTGACAATGCCAAAACAAAAATCTACTGTTACTTCAATGCCTCAGAAGTAAGATATGAATAGATCATTTTGGCTTTGATGAATAAGTTGAGATTTTTCACACCTACAAGTCCAGACCAAGGCCCGAACCAAGGTTCATGTTTTTGTTACATTGTACACACTTGATCCAGTTGGTTTTAGTTTCACATGGCAATTTAGCGAGTGCACTAAAGAACTTTGCATGACACACCTACTTCCTGTCATCATCACTAACATGGGCTGCGTCTCCCCATAGTAAACATTGACTGGTTTGTAGAGGAGTGTGCATCTGAAGCCAGAGTGTGGTGATTTGGCGGGTAGTCTCAGAAAATAAGGTATGTTATGCTACTTTTATGTGATTTTTCAACTTTTTCGTTAGACCAAATAACAATTAAATAATTTGTCTCCTCCTCCCCATGTGCTACTGCGGCTCATTTGTACTTCTCTTTTGGTTCTTTTTTCTTCTTCTATTGTTTATTGGGTGATGACAGCCTGCCTCTTCTTCCTGTAATTGGCGCGAAAGTCCAAACCATCCAAAAAAGCGTTTTCACACTGCAGACGAAACGAACCATGGTTCAGTTTGATCTGGACCGAGACTGTCTCTTTTGGTTGGACCGAAGTTTGGTCCTTTGTTCTGGATCGAGGCACCTTTCACACCTGCTTTTTTAGTTCAGACTAAAGACCTTCATGTTTTTGACTAGACTTTTTGTGCATCTCTGCCGTCTGTTTTTCACTTAGTTATGTTGTCTTCACTGGGCAAACTTGCATGTGGCGAGTGGACTGATGCTTTTTGGTCTTTATAGTGAAGAATGTTTCTGTGTTGTGTTTATGTGAATACAGTATTTTGGTTGGTTACTATTGTTTTGTGTCACCACAGGAGTGGAAGTGTTGGCATAGTTGGAGTGTCAGGAACAGGCTGTACCCTAAGGTAATGAAATTGTACCTACCAAGTAGGCCTACTCACTTTTTAACAGTTCTACCCAATAATTTATTTCTGCCTACACCACAGGTTGTAACTGTCTGCCAAGATAAAGAATATACACAAAATGGAATCCACCTTTAATGTTTGATTCAGTTTCTGTCCTACCACTCACTGTGTGTCTGCTCAATCTATCTTCTATGTTGTGACATTATAGACACTCAGCGCTTTGCTTGTGCCAGATGCAAAATCAAATCTCACAACAAAGAGCAGTTGCATTTAATTAAATAGGTACAAAGCATAGGTACAAAGCAGAAGTACCATATAGACTGGCACTTCATTGTGTCTGGGAAACAGACATCAAACAATTGTTTCATAACTCTGTTTTCATGAAAAACTATTTCCTCAAGCTGAGTCAGAGTTTCAGAGAAGCTCTCTCTGGCCGTGATCACCAAATGACCATCTGACCTGACCAAACCAACCCCTGCCCTAATCAGACCACATCAAAAGAGCTGGCACTTTCCTGTTTTGCCTACCCATATTCTTCCCTGCTTCTGACTCTCCTTACTGACCCGTCATTGGCCCGGATAAAATGACTGGTTATGGAGCTCGTTTGAGACTTAAGTGCTGCTGTAATTGAGAACATCTGTATTGATTTCCTATTGAAGTGGCTGACTCAGACCCATCCACTGAGCAACACCTCAGCACGGCTCCAGGACTTTCATTCCGTCTTCTTGCACAACTCTGAGCTCATTGATCATCTGGTGTTATACTGCATTTGGAAACACACTGACACAATGCAGTTGCATCTGACACAGATACAGATATTATCACTGTCAAAAGAAAAACTCACACCTCTGAAATGATAACTTAATTTTAAAAAAACATGAAAGAAATTAATATTAGAGTTAATCTCTAGTATTGTGGGGGCAGACGTGTTATCATAACAAAAATAGATGCCTGGAAACAACTTACTAAAATTTAGTGCTGGATTGTGGTGAAATTCTACAAAAAGAAGCATACGCCCCCGCTAGAACCCAACTCAAATTTAGTAGGTCTGTGCTATTTTAATGTCTATTGTGCACAGGATAGTCAGCTAACCAGTTAACTATTTTGTTAGCTTACAATCATTCTTCAGTATTAATGTTTAAAGAAAACAAATTCATTTGGTTTTGTCAGATTTGTGCCTCATGCACATTCCATGAAACCACATCAAATATGCTAACTTATGTTACATCCATGAGCTAGCAACTGGCTTGTTGCCTGAAGGACAATGTTGATGAACGCACAATCGCCCCTTACTTTGACTTACAATTGAGCCACTTGATTGGTTTTAATATTTCACACTTAGTTTGTTCCCACCCGAATATGTCAATGTTTCCACCCACATTTAGCTCAAAATTTTCCCCAGATGTCTTTGTATGAGACCACGTCTAGCCCAGTGAGGCTACCCACATGACAAATAGCAATTCAAAATCCCAGAGTTTCTCTGTTATCATGTGATACAAACAAACTGGACTGGACTTTTGTGCTTTTATGTTCAACGAAAAACAGAAATTGATGAAAATGTTAATGTGTTGAAACACAGATATGACAGTGAGAGCTGGAGAATATTCACTTCAAACTAACAGCTGACATGAAACTGTAAAGAGGGTGAGTAACATTTTATTTGGAGTGGTCTATTGTAGATGATTAATAAACTTTTAAAAGATTATGAGTAACACGTCAACAACATATCAGTGAAAGTAGAAGTAGCAGTAGTGAAACATCTGAATACATTGAGGTAAATATCTTGAAGATTTTCTGTTGAAACATTCCTTTCATTAAGTAGATGTACTGTTAATATGTTACTTCCACTACACAAAACCTAACTTTTCTAGTCTCTGTTTGTTTTTTTTTCTTCACTGCTGGATCATCCATGATGTGAATTGCTTCTGACCAAGCTCCCGAGTTTGAAAATCGCTTCAGATTCTGAAAATTTGTCAAAATAAAGGTTAACAATGGGCTAAAAATCATGTAATGTAGGCCCAGCTTAACCTCACATATTTAATAGAAGGCAATAGGTAGTTGTTTCAGCACCTTCCTATTTCCTAGTGGAGTCAACAGATGTCCAGTTCTTTTACATATAGTATTTTGTACTATATGTAAAAGATGTAAAAAATTGTCTGTAGAAACCGACAGCATGGTACAGATGCAGCTAACAGAGATGACATTGAAAAAGGAAGGAGCATTATTTCAAGTCATTTTAGACCATTTCTATTGGCCCATTTACAATAACATGTTTACACAATATAAAGGGCAGCTGATATTTTCAAATGCTGCAAAACAATAAAAAACAAAAAAGAGTTATGGCGACAGTATAAAACTGAATGTTCATAATGTAGCCATAAAACATGGCATAAAGGATGTTTTATGTAGCTTGGCACCAGCATGAGTGAAAGGCCTCTAGAAAATGAATGGATCTACAAAATGTCGGAACAGTGTCACACATATGTTTGTGTGACTGAAATAGTGAAATATGAAAATTTCCTCTTACCTCCCTATTGATAGGTATTTGGGAAAATAACACAGCTTGAATTTGACACACAAATAGCTAAAGGAAACCTTCAATTTTCTTGCCTAGGCATTTGAATAAAGGCTCCTGTGGACTA
Source organism: Piaractus mesopotamicus (assembly GCA_023558415.1). NCBI lineage: Eukaryota > Metazoa > Chordata > Actinopteri > Characiformes > Serrasalmidae > Piaractus > Piaractus mesopotamicus. The sequence continues at coordinate 49,413 of JAILXH010222761.1, forward strand.
TAAACACTGCTACACCTGGTTTGACTGACACACCATGTGTTTTGGTAAAGCACAGCTTGGAACGGTTAAATATCTGTCTTTGTAAATTGAAAAAGGCACTCATTCAGAGACCCCATATGGAAATATATTTTTAAATGCATTTATTTGTATTTGTTATTACATTTTTCAATTTTATGTATTTTTAACAAAGGTTGTAGAAATAAATCAATATGCATAAACTGAATGAATGGACTGTATGTACATGGTAAGACAGGGCTCACACAAAATGTATTTGAAATAAACAAGATATCAAATGATCAAACTGCATTTTCAGAATGTATCAATCTCTACAACACTTGCATTTGCCCTATTAAGGGTTCATTTGCTAAAATGTAAAATTAAGATAGTGGAATACAAATTCATTTCAAAGGTATTCCAAAGTACACTAGACAAGTATTTTCGCTATTTTTATACATTTTCAAATGTATTTTATAAATATATTTACATATATTTATTTTCTATGGTACATTTCTATATGCAATATATCCCCATACATTTAAGTGATAAATAAATATATGTATATCAGCATGGATTGCAATGTATTTGAAATCTCAAATCTCAAATATATAAAAAAAATATATGTCCATATATTTTTTCCATATGGGACCACATAAGCAAGTACAGAAAAATGTAGAAATGCGGTTTGCACAATGCTAAGTGGTCACCATTAGCATATTAGCTGCATTAGTTGTATAGCTCCAGTGAAAAACTGAAGAAGTGAAATTCAGAAACAGATCAAATACATTTGTGGGAAAAAACTGTGTAAATATAATTTTCCATCAAACTGTTCCTTTAATATTCCAGCTCCTAACATACACTAGGGAACAAGTTTCCAATGTACGTCCTGGGGACCACACACTATGCACTGTTTTGTGTTTTCTCTCATCTAGCACACCTGATTGAACTCATTAACTAATTAACAAGTTCCTCATGTGGTGGGTAGTATTGGCATTGGGAACCCTGCCTCAGCGCATTCAAGGCCTCTGCAGTACTTTGTGTAGGGGTAAAAAAAAAGGCCACCTAGGCAGAAATGTTTGAAGAGCCTCTACTTGGGTGCTTTTTTTTGAAGTGGTCAGGGAATTTTTCTAGGATTTTCCTGAAGTATTGTGACATTATATTTTTTGCCTCTTCGCCCACCTTTAATCAGTAAATAAACCAAAATGTTATAGTTGGCAACCCAAGCCCATATGAAACCAAAATCTCGACTGCATGGGAACTCCTGATGACTGTATTCAGAAGCTCTGGCCTACGCCAGACGTAAATGATTTGTGTGGTGATTAGGAGAAACTGCATGCTTCTGTCTCTGAGGATCTTCATCTTTCCTTGAGTCAGCATCTGCGCTAGTTGTACTGAGCAAAAATTAGCTTCTTACCTGGAGCCTCACTGACATTTCTGTCTGTTAAACTTGAAACACGTGCACGCAGAAAGCCAACAACTGCAACAGAGCATGGAGGTAGGAAGCTTTCAATGTTCTGTCTTGCTCAGCCAGTAGGAACGTCATTGCTTTGGCTATTCTTTTGTTTGATAGACTTTGCAATAGTACAGTTTAATGCTGCTATGTCTTTTCAACAACTGAGAAATACAGGTTGATTTTCTCTAACCATGTGAGAAATGAGATTTATGCCATTCTTCAGATGGTATAAACTTGTTGAACTGTGAAATGCTGAATCCTGTGTGCAAAATAGTTTTCTGAAGCAATGTGAGACAGCAGGCAGTTGGACAAGACTAGCCGGCGCATTAGCATGTCGCCCATTAGCGAGCGCGTTTGGCCTTTGTCAGGCTGAACAGACTCGTTAACAGATTGATATGCAGCAAGGTAATTAGTGAGAGATGCTTGGAGTCAGTGAGAAAAAAATCTATTCCAAATATTCAATATAGCATAGTCACAGTAATAAACAAGGCCAGGAACTTGCACATCTGTGAGTAGTTTGATAGTTAAGACACAATGAACAATGTTCTTATTTCTGCATTATGAGGAAAAAACAAGATTATTTGAGGCAGTACAGTCAATCCTCAAGTTACAATGGCATTAGACAATTTTCAGACTATGTATGGTAAATGAAAAGGGACATAAATAAATAAAAACTTCACAATAAGGTATGGACGCCTGAAGGTTAAGGCAAAGGTTACTTTAAAGTCAGCTTTAGGTAAAAAATGCTCCTTTCAGTAGAGGCAGAATTTACGTTATATTCAACTAGAGCTCTTAACTTGGAATTTCCAACTTCTAACTAGGGAAAAAAGCCCCCTCAACAAGTAATTCGGACTCAGAAAGTCAGGAAGATGTTCTCATCTCTGAGTACAACATATGAAATCAAATCAACATGGTTCCTCACACTGTCAGCAGTCACTGTTTTTAAACGACATTTTTTTTAGATTAAACATACAGACACAGTAGTTAAATTTATAACACTGACCATAAGTTTTGCTAACAGTATACTCACTTTCATGGAGGCATCAATGTTTTTTTCTCAACTTTGTAGTTCGAATGTGCAGCGACCGAAAATGTCGTAATTCTAAGCTCCCTCATCCCACTTCCGAGTTAGGTAGAATGCATCAATACAGTAATTAGTGGCATATTAGTCATAATAAGGAACAGTATAAGATGTAAAATGTTTAATGATTTAAACAAAATGTCTCCATTAAGTATCTTCTTATGCCTTAAAATTATAAATAATCCAAAAAAATGCTAGCAAAATGAATTAAAGCTATAGCGAATGAAGGTAAAAACTATATTGCATCAACTAGCTAGCCAGCTAGTGTGTCTTGCTAACCCACTAGCATATTCAGCGGGTTGCTGGTCACCACTGTCACACATGCATACAGAACATCTGTATGCATCTGTACATACATACAGAACCTGATTTGTACCACATATGTGTAAGCATTTTTCAGCACTTTAAAATAATAGTTGAGCCGTAAGAAAGTGGCCGTATTCTTCAGCAGTTATTACGTGTGTATTTTGCACTCTTCTATGCTCAGTTGGTGAGTAAAAAAAAGTAAAAACACAGAGTTTTAAAGTGTGCTTATATACCTTAGTGGTTTTGCTTCATGTAAGACAGCGCTATTAGCCTGTAGCATGAACAAAACTAGGCAAAATATAGGCCCAATCTCAAATAGCTTCCTGATCCCTATATAGGACATCATATAAGGGCCTGCACACACTAAGATACAGATACAGTAGTGTCATAAAACGTAAAGCTGTGTACATAGACGTTGACACTGGCATGCATGCATGGTGCAAATCAGGGAGGGGGCACATTACTCTAAATGTAAACCAATTTATACAGTTTTTGATGGTGTTTCAGTCCCACTATGCTCTGTGTTTCTGTTGAGTCGTGACTCTCCTCCTGCATTGTGACATAAAGCCACTCATTCTTGAAGCATCTTCACTGCTTTAGTTCTTGAGGAGTTCCATTATTCAGGTGCCTGTGCAATAACGTAATGTGTAAAGACTAGTGTACTTCAGATAATCTTTTTTATTTCACCCTGACAGGCGTCATCTAATATTAAATCTTTTTTTCCATCCAGGAAATGTGAAGCTTTAGTTCATTTTGAATTTCTTTTGAGTACCTACCATGTTTGTGCCGAGCCATCAAAATGTCACTGATAAATAAGCACTGGGTACATGGAGGGTGTTGCAATAGTACCCTGTTTTACCAGTTTTACAGTAATATTTCATATAAGACCCAGAAGACAAATAGATTGACTGGTAGCAGATAAAATGGCTACATCACATCCCCTGGTGTCAAAAAACAGCATACAAAAGAAGGCTACATATATATATA
>JAILXH010222831.1:4848-16145 GCA_023558415.1 Piaractus mesopotamicus
ATTTAGAATATTTTTGGACGATCTTGTGCAATGTGGCAGTGATGTTGACTATATGGCAAGAGGTTAAGTGGCTGAAAGAGAGAGAACTGATTTTTGACCCTCAACTTCATGTGTTACTAAGTTGACTTGGCAAAGCCGAGTTACTGTTCCTCATTTTATTATTCTGTTCAGACTCACATACATACTAGCGCTCAAATATCTATACCCACACACACACCTTAGCAACCGCCTAGGATAACTTAGCAACAGCCTAGCAACACCGTACCACCACCTGGGATAACATAGCAACAGCCGGGATACTATAACAACTAGGATACTATAGCGACGATCTGGCAACCCCTTTGCAACCACTTGGAACAGTAGCAACAGCTTAGCAACACCTTAGCACCCACCTGGGATACCTTAGCAATGGCCTAGCAACCCCTTTAGCAATCATCTTACGTAACATAGCAATGGCTTAACAACACTTTGGGTACCACCTAGGATACCATAGCAATGGCCCAGCGGCACCTAAGCAACCACCTGAGATAATGTTGCAACAGCTTAACACCTTAGGAAACACCTGAGATAACATAGCAACAGCTTAACACCTTAGAAACCACCTTGGATACCATAGCAATGACCTTGCAACACCCTAGCAACCACTTGGAATAGTAGCGACAGCCTAGCAGCAGCTTAGCAACCACTTGGGATACCTTAGCAATGGCCTAGCAGGCCCTTAGCAATCACCTGGCATAACATAGCAAAGGTGTAATAACACCTTGGTAACCACCTTGAATACGATAGCAGCACCTTTGCAACCACCTAGGATACCATAGCAACGGCCATGCAGCACCTTAGCAACCACCTGCGATAACATAGCATTGGCTTAATAACCACCTGGGACATAACATAGCAGTGGCTATGCAACACCGTAGCAGCTGGCTGGGATGACATAGCAACGGCCTAGCAACAGCATAGGATTCCATAGCAACGTCTTTGTCAACCCAACTTCTTTCACAAACCTTCCCTATTTAGTTTTATATCTCTCAATAAATATCAGTAATGAAACTGTGGGGCGTAATTGCCCGAGTGTTCTGATCTCTAATGACAGATTTTGCTAATTTACAATATAACTGTGTTTGTTATATTAGTGAACAAAATCTGTCATGACATCTCGTGACAGCATATGAGATCTTCCATGACACGTTTATGGCATGTTTATGTTACTGTTGTGTAGCAGGGTTCAGGTATGGTGCTACCGTTTGTTCTTCATGTCATACTGCGTTTCAAACAAACTGCTTCAGAGTTCCTTTGGATGATGACTGAGGCCAACTTCTTCAGAAAGACTCGCTCCGGGTCTTTGGTGCTTCAGGGTGCTTGAATGGCAGTGTTCTCACTTGTTCGAACAGAACAATTGCATCAGGGTTTCTTTCAGTGAAACCAAACCTGCCAAGTTTTACCACACCCTTGAATTTGTGGGTACTATTCAGGTTCAGGCCTCAGTTTCATGCCTGTGCGGAGCTCTAACCTGCGTCAGGCTGAAAAATAGAAACATTGCACAATGTTTATACAGATTTGTTTATATTGTTCACTGATAACCTTTCCTTGTCCTCTCCTCCAGGTGCTCCTGTCGTAGTCTCCTTCCCTCATTTCCACCTGGGTGACAAGAAGTATGTGGACGCCATAGAGGGACTGGAGCCGATTCACGACCAGCACCAGACCTTCTTGGACCTGAATCCGGTAAGCAGCACAGTAGGGCCAGAACCACTTAGAAAAAGTATTGTTAGGGTAGAAAAAATAATTAATACAACGCAATATAGTCAGTCAGCCAAGACGTCTTTGGTGTCCTTCGATTCGGTGTTGTTATGTAATCTCAAATATACAGGGTGATTCAAAAAGATTCATCCGATTTCAAAATGATTTATTTCACTTGTAAATCATTGCAGAACATTGCAGTAAATTGTAAATGGTTTAAATGAGCATTAAGTTTATTACATAATTTTACAAGTGCTCAATATGAACCTCCTCCAGCTGTACAGACAACATCCACAGCCTAGGCAAATTCACCCCATACTCAGTTGAGCATGTCGGGTGTCACTGCACTTACGGCTCTTGCAGTGCGATTTCGGAGATCATCCGGTGTTGTTAGGAGTGGTGCCACATAAAAAAATCCTTAACATACCCCCACAAAAAAAGTCACATGGCGTGAGATCTGGTGATGCTGGTGACCTTTCTCCTGGAACTGTTGGTACCAACGACGAATGCTCTAAGCTGTTGGAGGTTCACTGCCATATTGACAGTCAGAATCTCTAGGACCGCCTCTTTCAATTGGTATGTGATTGGTTCCTAGGCGCCTCACGGTTGGAAAAATATGGTGCTTTGAAATCGGATGAATCTTTTTGAATCACCCTTTTCTTTCTAAAGGTATCTGAAAACAGTAGCAGCCACCTTGAAGCCTGTTTAAGGTTACTGAACTCAACATTGTGTGAGGCGAGTGTGCAATGATTTAGGCATGCCATGCTAATTTGTATGTACACCGATGAGCCAAAACATTATAACTACTCAAAGATGAAGCAAATAACACTGATTATCTCGTAACAATGACATGTCAAGGTCAGGGATAAATTAGGTGGTAAGCGAACAGTTGGTTCTCATAGTTGACAAGTTGCATGCAGGAGAAATTGGCAGGCGTGAAGACCTGAGTGACCAAACTGTTATAGCCAGGCGACTCAGTTAGAGGAAATGGCAAGGCTTGTGGTGTGCTTCCGCATAGCAGTGGTGAGTACCTACCAACTGCAGGTCCAAGCAGGGACAAACCATGAACTAAGCATAGCAAAAGGCTGTCCTGTCTGGTCTGAGGGTACTATGGGACAAATCACAGTACATATGCTGCTGCGAATGGGGCTGTGCAGCCGTAGATCAGGCAGAGTGCCCATACTGACCCCTGTCCACTTTCGTAAGCGCCTACAATTGGCATACAAGTGCCTGAACTGGTCCTTGGAGCAATGGAAGATCGCCTGGTCAGATGAGTTGAGTCCTGCTTTCTTTTACATTGCTTGGACGGCTGGGTACGTGTGCGCTGTTTCCCTGGGGAAGTGATGGCACCAGAATGCACTGTGGGAAGAAGACAAGGCAGTGGAGGGAGTGTGATGCTCTTGGCGATGTTCTGGTCCGGGCGTTCTTAATTTCAGGTGTGCCCCCTACCTAAACATCACTGCAGACCAGGTACACTCCTTCATGGGCAATGGTATTCCCTGATGGCAGCACCTTTTTCAGCAGTGATAACGACCTGCCACACTGCACACATTGTTCAGGAACGGTTTGAGGACCATGACGAAGAATTCAGGGTGTTGCACAGGCCTCCAAATTCCCCAGATCTCAATCCGATCGAGCATCTGTGGGATGTGCTGGAACAACACGTCTGTAGCTCCACCTCGAAACACAGGAATTAAAGGATCTGCTGCTAACATCTTGGCGCCAGTAACAACAGGGCACCATTAGAGGTCTTGATAGAGTCTGTACCTTATGGAGGACCCAGATCTCGATCCTATCGAGCATCTGAGGGATGTGCTGGAAAAACACGTCCGATCCTTGGCGGTTCTGCCTCGAAACTTGCAGGAATTAAGCCCATAAAATGGCCAGGGCTCCAGTGCGAAAACTAAAGCAGCAAACTTTAGACACCAGACATGTCTCAGCTGATGGCTACATTTGGGGTAAAGGGAGCGGAATTTTTCCTTAACTGTTGGTTTAGCTCATTGTAACAATATTCGGTAGCAAGTGCCCTCATTCCTCATCATTACTTTCACTTAACAGACGAGGACCCTATCTTCATCCAGAACCTCGTCATATTTGCTAATTTCTCCGTCACTGACCTGCACAACCAGGAGGCATGACGTGTTCTGTGACATTACGGATAACTCGTTAAGTGAGCTCTGTGAAGTGTGATTGATTTCATTTAATATTGTTTAATGACATCTACCATTTTGAATCAAGTACCAGTTTTTTATGGCCAAAGCAGGTTTTAATAAACTGACAAGCAGTAGAGATACGACCTCAGAGAGGCCCCTTTAGTACCCCCAAGTGGCCACAGCCCCCAGTTTAAGAACCACTGGCTTAAATCATAGTCCATTTTTTAAATCTGTCTGCTTTTCAGTGCCAGAATGTAACCCTGTGAATCACCTTCTTACGCCCTCTAGTGGTGACTGTATAGTCGCACAGGAAAAGAAACACAGTGACCGCTATCTCTGGTATCTCTGGAAAACTGGTTCCAAATATTTTGATTCACATTATTTCATCAGATGGAAGATGAAGACAGATTGTCAGGGTTTATTTGCCGTAGAACTTTTGTTTTACTTTCTTTATTGAATGTTTTCTTCTGTAGGTGTTCTTTTCTGCGTCTGAAGTTCCTTCCAGATTTCTGAGTGAAAGCTACTTGTTTGTGTGTGTGTATTTCAGACTACCGGTGTGCCAGTCCGTGCCTGCAAAAGAGCCCAGATAAACATTCTTCTTGACAGAGTACATGGCTTTCCGTAAGTACACATCTTTTCACGGTTCTGCACTTTGGTTCTACATGTTGTGCTCTTTGTGCCAAAATAGATTTTATAATAAGATTTTTATCTTATTATAAAACCAGCGTTCTGGCACAAGCATAGTGTGCATCTTTAACTTCAAGGGTTCTTGAGTGAAGACAATGGTCCTACATGGAACCATGAACACTCAAAGAATCGTTTGTATGCTTAATGGTTCTTTGTATGGTGAAATGGTTCTTCACATTGATGGATAATGTGTTGTATTTGGTTCTATGTTCTCCTAAAAAAGATGGTTCTTCAAGGGCTCTTGATTAAAGACAATATAGAACCCTAGTTGTATATAGAACCATGAACACTCAAAGAACTGGTTCTTCGCATCGTGAAATAATTCCTCAGACTGATGTAGAATGTGCTGTAGATGGTTTTATATAGAGCCTTTTGAAAAGGGTTCTATATGGTACCAAAAAGGGTTCTTCTATTGTAACAAGCTTGACCTTGTAACAGTAGCAATACCCTTTTTTGGTGCTATATAGAACCCTTTTCAAAAAGGTTCTATATAGAACTGCCTACAGCACATCCTCCATCAATTTATAGAAGAACCATTTAATGATGCAAAGAACCCTGTAATCATGCAGAGTGTTTGTGGTTCTGTATAGAACAATTTTCTTTACTAAAGAGCCCTTGAAGAACCATCTTTTTTAAGAGTGTAGAAAATTTTTGAAAAGCTTTCTATATAGCACCAAAAAGCGTTCTTCTATTATATACAAGCTTGACAACATAACAGTAGCAGAACACTTTTTGGTGCTATATAGAACCCTTTTTCAAAAAGGTTCTACACTCATAAAAAAGATGGTTCTTCAAGGGTTCTTTAGTAAAGAAGATGCTTCTGTATAGATTCATACACAACACATTCTCCATCTAAACAACTGTTTGACCATGCAAAGACCCATTCATGCATGAGAAAAGGTTCTCTATAGCACTCACGGTTCTAAATAGAACCATTTCCTAGAACCATCTTTTTTAAGAGTGTTATTTTTTGAAAAGTACACTTTTTCAAGTAACACTTTTTGAATTATGCTTCATTATTCTGTGAGGACGTACACTTGAATAAATGTATTTTGTAACACATTGAAACATACTTAATCAAAATATGTCAACGTAAGGGTAACAAATAAGGGCATACATTCAAAAATGCTTTGTAGAATTTGCCTCTTAACAATTACTTAAGTTAACTTCGCTGCAACACTTTAGAACAAAAAAAAACATTTGTAGGCATCAAAGATGTATTTCTACATTACTTAAATATATACAAGTTGTGTTTAATTATTCCTAATAATATATGTATACTTCATTATGTCTTGTAAAAGTACACTTAAATAAGTATATTTAGTGATATTGAAATCTAATTTAAAATGCATTCAAGCGCATTTTAGCTGCAGCATAACTCAATGGGTAGCACTGAAGTACGTCCAGTAATATGTTTATATGTTTTAAGTGTAATAACAGTTATGTCTTTACATCCTACCTAAATCTACTTAAGTGCAACTTAAGTTCAAAAAAGGAACACTTAAAAGCACAACTAAATGCATTTAATACATATTTAATCACCATATTTAAGCTTCGTTGCCACTTAAATGCATTCAAGTTTCGCAAGTTCCCCAAAAATATACTGAGTATGTATTAAACATTGTTTGTCTCTCTTAAAAAGTACACTTAAGTGCACTTTCCCCCAGAAACTGCAGCTTTTGTTGCCAAAAAAGTGAAAGAGGAGCTTGATGATGTACTGCATGTGTCAAGTCATGTCACAGCACGTACAGATCAACTTCTCTTTCTAGTTGTTTGAGCAGTATGAGCTCTATATTTGGAGATGGCTGCCTGTTTTGGTTTTTGCAACCAAAATAATAGTAAAAACAACAGTGTTGCTATGTTTATACATTAAATTAAGTTTGAGAATTAAATAAAGTGAGTCTGTGACCTGTCTGTGATCGTCTCGTGTCTCTCTCGTGTCTGCAGAATTACCAAAACGCTGAATGGCACCGTCTTCCCCATCATGTTCCTTAACGAGGTGAGAGATTTTGGACTGAGATTCTTTCTCCGTAAATCTGCCTTTATTGTATTCTTATTTGTTTTGCTTATATGAACCTTATCATCCATAACAGCAGGCTGTGAATGGCTGGGTGTGATGAAAACATCGCATTCCAAAATCGAGGGTATCAGTTAGGAATCTATATGATTAACTGCTTAACCATTAGGGCAGATATCAACAGTTGTTCGACCAGTGCTATTAGTTTAGAGAACATTAATTTCATTTTGTTTCCAATAAACAACAGCAGCACCTCAGCAACCACCTGGGATACCATGGCAACACCCATGCAACCACCTAACAACCACATTGCAACCACTTGGGATACCATAGCAACCACATAGTAACATTCTAGCAACCAGCTGGAATATCGTAGCAGTTGCTTAGTAACATTACAGCAACCTCCTGGAACACCACGGCAACCGCCTAGCAACACTCTAGCAACCACCTGGAATACCATAGCAACCACCTAGCAACACCCTAGTGACTTGAAATACGATACCAATCACCAGAGATAACTTAGCAACACCCTACCAACCAGCTGGAATACCATAGCAACTGCTTAGTAACACCCTAGCGACCTCCTGGAACACCATGGGAACCTTCTAGCATCACCCAAGCAACCATGTTGGGTACCGTAGCAACACTCTCGCAACCACCTGGAACACCACAGCAACCACTTGGCAACACCCTAGCCACCATGATGGGTACCACAGCAACCACTTGGCAAAACCTTAGTAATCATCAGAGATACCATAGCAACCACCTAGCAACACCCTAGCAACCAGCTGGAATACCATAGCAGTTGCTTAGTAACACCCTAGCAACCTCCTGGAACACCATGGCAACCGCCTTGCAACACCCAAGCAACCACCCAGCAACACCCTAGCAACCATGTTGGCTACCATAGCAACCACCTAGCAAAACCTTGGCAACCACAAGAGATACCATAGCAACCACCTAGCAACACCCCAGCCACTGTATTGGTTACCATAGCAACCACCTAGCAAAACCTTAGTAATCACCAGAGATACCATACCAACCACCTAGCAACCTCCTGGAATACTATAGCAACCACTTAGCAACACCCTGACAACCACCCGGGAATTATTTAAGCTATTTAAGTGATCGCTTGAAATTGTCTTCACAAAAATGCAGCTTTCTAGTTTTGTTCTCTAACTTTATTCTGTGTAAAATTCATTAATGGTGCAGACTTTAAAACAGAAACGCTCTGTGTCCAGACCAGACCAGACCAGACCAGACCACTGCTCCACTGTCAGTTTGTTTGTAACGTGTATTGATCGTCCGCTGGTCAGTTTACACAGCGGTGTGAACCGGTCAGTCTGTCTGTGCTGTGTACTGATTACCTATTGGCCAATTTCTTCATCACAGTCCGTGACAATTGACGATGCCTCGGCCGCGAGGCTGCACAAGCTGCTGTCCATCGCCACCATCGTCGCCAACTTCCCCTTCGTCCTCATCGCCCTGGGAGTCATCCTCTTCCTCATCAGCATCCTCCTCATCATCCGCTCGCGTCAGAGGAAGGTAATGAGTCTGCCTGTGTGTGTGTGTGTGAGAGCAAGAATGTGTGTGTGTGAGAAACAATGCGTTGTCCAGCTGCCCAGCGTGAAGGACAAGGCTTCCCTGAAAGATCGCCAAATTATTCAGCGTTTCAACTTCTGTGCAGCCACTGTTCCGATAAACCCCAGAGGAATGTGACATTTTAGCGTCAGGCACTTTCACGCAACCTCACGATCCGGTCTTGTGACTTCAAAGCGGCCGCTCATTATTTTCCCAGAATGCTTCGGGCTGTGTGTGGGCCTCCGTACGGTTCTATTCAAACCTCCCGAAGAGTGACTCCTTTGCCACTTTACAGCAAAGCTGTGAGAGTCTAGTGATGGATTGGATTCTTGTGTGAATCTTGTTTGTTCCACAGCCTCAAATTCCATGCAGGAGCGTCGCTGCTACTTTGCGACTGAAACGGATCGTCCTGAAAATGTTGGCAGTAGCCAAGTTATGTGTTCTCTGCAGAATAGAATTATTCATTTATAAAAAACAGAGACTGCAGATTGAAACAAAAACTAGCATACATGCTAATAACCTTAGCATTAGCTACGCAGCTCCCTAGCTAAACTCTTTAGAAAGTGATACCAGTAAACAGTGAAGAGCAGTAACAGTAAACAGGCGACCACAATGTGTATATATATATATCTGCTGTTGGAACAAAACCTCCTATCTCCAAAATAATAACTTTACAGGAGAAGGAAAAAACACACTCTACTTCTAATGTAAGTCAATGGAACCAGACGTCTTTCCAAGTCATTTTGGATCATTTCTGTTGGTCCATTCATCATGAAATTTACACACAATGTAAAGACCAACAGGCATTTTCAAAGTATGTTAAAAACTGAAAAACGACAAAAATAAATGAAGATTATTCTAATAGCAATATGGATATTTCCAGGGCTTTTGTGCATGTTGTGTTTGTGTTGGAGTTCATCACTGCTTCTCTAACATAATCCCTAACTAACCCTGTCTGTTTGTGTATTTCGCTGTTGTCGGAACAAAACCTCGTATCTCCGGAATGCTGACTTTACAGCAGAAAGAAAAAAATCTGCTTTACTTTTAATGTAAGTCAGTGGAACCAGATTTTTTTTACCAAAGTCGTTTTTGGTCATTTCTTTTGGTCCATTCACCATGAAATTTGCATACAATGTAAAGGACAAGAGGCATTTTCAAATGATGTCAAAAACTGAAAAAACGACAAAAATGGAGGTTTCGGGTCCGACAGCAGCGAAATCAGTGGCTAACACTGTGACTAATGCCTTGCTAATGATTGATTAACACTAGAATGCAGGAGTGGGCAGCTCCAGTCCAGTGAGGGTTGAACCCGTCTAACGCACCCAATTCCTAATTCGGCTCATTATAAACCGCCTCGATGAGCTGAACCCGGCCCAAAAACGCTGCATGACCGGAGCTGCCCACCCCTCGTAATGGCACTTGGCCATTCGTGAACAGCTGCTTTGCATTTTAACCCTCATTTCTTCATGTGCATCTTCATTCAGAGGGAAGTTAAGCGCTTTGACTTTGCAGAGGTTTACTATTCTGCTCCTGTAAGTGTTCACTAACACCTTCTTCACCAACACATTGTCACATTTTCACTTCCCAAAACTATTGACTGCTTTTAACGTCACCGAGACTGAAGGGCTCTGGTTTTGTGATGGGAAATGTTGATGTTAGCCGGCTACTAGTTGCAACCCTTGCCCCAAATGTAGCTGGTCAGCCAAGAGGTTTGGTGCCTTAAGTTTGCTTCTTGATTTTTATTCTTTAGTTTTTGGAGCTACGAGGCTAATGACGTTAACAAATAAGGGAAGCTAATATAGAAGTATGACCCAAACCCTCCCTTCCCCCCGTGACTCGTGTCACGCTTGACTCAGGCTTGCATCTCAAATATTGAAGGCTTGATGTGGACCCCAGAGATTCGAGACTTGAGACATGAGACTTGACTTTGGACTCTAGAGGCTCAGCTCGAACTGGGACTCGGATTTAAGAGACTTGAGACTTGACTCTAGACTCGGACTCTAGAGACTCGAGACTTGACTTGGATTCTGACTCTAGAGATTCGCGAGCTGACTTTAGATTCTATAGACTCGACTCAAACTGGGACTCTAGAAACTCGCAACCCGAATTGGACCCTAGAGACTCGAGACTTGACTCAGGCCCTGACTCTAGAGACTGGAGACTCGACCCAGACCTGGACTCTAGAAACTCGAGACTCGACTCGCACTCGGACTCTAGAGACTCGAGATTTGGTTTCAGACTTGGACTCTAGAGACTCGAGGTTTGACTCTGACTCGGACCATAGAGACTGGAGACTCGACTCAGACCTGGACTCTAGAAACTCGAGACTCGCACTCGGACTCTAGAGACTCAAGATTTAGTTTTAGACTTGGACTCTAGGGATTTGAGACTTGACTTGGATTCGGACTCTAGAGACTCGAGACTTGACTTTATACTCTATAGACTCGACTCACACTGGGACTCAGACTTTAGAGACTCAAGACTTGACTCAGACTCAAACTCTAGAAACTCGCAACTCGACTTGGGCTCGGACTCTAGATACTCAACGCTTGACTCATACTTGGACTCTACAGACTCACATGACTTGGACGCGGACTCTAGAGACTCAAGACTCGACTCGCACCTCAGAAAGTCAAGACTTGACTCAGACTTGGACTGTAGAGACTCGTGATTTGACTTGGACTTGGACTCTAGAGACTCGAGACTCGACTCAGACTTACTCTTCAGAGACTCAAAACTCGCCTCAGACCTGCACCCCAGACGCTTGAGTATCGACTTGGACTCGCACCTCAGAGTCACCCCGACTCGCCCTCTCACCTGAGAGACTCACACTCCCAAAACTCAAGACTCAGCTCGGACTTGCGCCTCAGAGACTCGACTCAGAAGACTTGCGAGAATCGACTCTTTGGTGTAAAACTTTGGTGTAGCCTATGGACTGTCAGTCTTTTTAATTGTGCACTTACTCAGTTGGCTGATTAAAACTACTCAGGATTTATTCCAAACTGATGATGAACAGCAGTTAAATATTTCCACAGCTGCCTCAGAGGAATCCAAAGCCTCATTACCTGAACGCTCTGGCTTGTGTACACACTCCAGACGTCATCAGCTGATTTTCCACCATC
>JAILXH010222847.1:6179-16559 GCA_023558415.1 Piaractus mesopotamicus
TTACTAAGTTAAGCCAACTTACTGTTCTTTGTTTTTTCTTATTACTGTTCTATGGTCAAACTTTGCTCGATTGTATAGCAACCACCTGGAATATCATACCAATGGCCTAGCAACACTTTAGCAACCACCTAGGATACCGTAGCAATAGCCTAACAACACCTTAGCAACCACCTAGGATACCACAGAAACAGCCTAACACCACCTTAACAATTACCTGAGATACTATAACAACAGCCTTGCAACACCTTAGCAACCACCTAACAACCATGAAGCAACACTAACAATGAGCTGGAAAGCCAAATCAACCTCATAGTACATCATAGCAACAACCAGGAACTGCTCTATAAACTCTATTAAGTTATCAAAAACAATCAAGAGTGTTATGCAACTGTTTTAATTTTTGAAGCAATATTAACTGGCTTTGTCAAGTCAACCTAAAGTTTGTCTCTCTAGTTAATTTGGTAATTCATTTACTTTATTTTTTCATCTACAAATTCAAACTACAAACGTATTATCAGATCCATCTAGACCTACATTTTTCATTCCACCCTTTGTTTCATCAAAACCCTTAACTGTAAATATTCTGAGGCCAGTCAAGATGCTCAGAGCACTTGGTAAAAAAAAGTAAAGATTTGTGAAAACAATTAACAAATGATAGATTGTGCAGCCCTACCACTCGCATTGTTGTCTGCCTCCAAAGCCTGCTGGGGAACAGAGTCCTCCTCCACTGAGTCCTGTTGGGTTAATTGAGAGGAAAACTTAATCTCCCAGCTCTCCACTGAGAAGCAGACGCCCATCAAAGGCTCCTCGCACATCGGGCCAGAAAGCGTAGCTAGCTGGAAACCACTAACGATGCTGTTGTCAAAGTCTCGAAGCATGACGGCCTCCGATTTCTCCTTCTCTCGCTCCAAGCACTGCCACACTGATGGCCTCTTGTATCCTTCCACATTGTTCAGGAGAATATTTGGCCCACAGCGGCGCGGCCCAAAAGCCCAAATCCGCTCCACGGCGTTCCTCCACTTGCGACCCTGCAGGAGACCCTCTAGCTTAGACTTGAAGTCCTGGATCTCCTCCAGCGTCTTCTGGCTGATCTCCAGGGTCTTTCCTTCTCGAGCAAACAGACTGAACTGCTCCATTGTACGGATCAGCTCAGAGTTCCCCTCCAGCAGCCTGGTCACTTCCTCTGGAAGCGGAACGGCCCGAATTCCAACTGTGGCCATTTTGTTTGGAGTTGTGAGGGTGACCAGGCCAGTAGAATCTACCTGGACTCCCTCGGGGTACTTTGACTGCTCATCTTTGGCCTGGTGGATGACTGCCACCTTCTGCTGCCGGCCCATTTCCTCATTCACCATGTCCACTTTGGGTGGCCGGATGACGGTCTCACGGAATGGAATGATAGGCTTGGAGGCGCCAATTTCGATTTTGGCAAATCTGAAGAAAATGCAGACGGATGAAACAGTTACCAATCAGGGAATCAAACTTAACAAACCTCTTCGTTACAGCATTTAAGACTGCAACCAACAATTAATTCTACAAGCAACTATTAACTATTAATAATCAATAAAATAAATTCATTGGTTTAACAAATTTGGGGAGAAAACTTCAGAGACAGTAGCTACTATTATGGGAATTTAAAATAAAAAACCTCTTCATTATGGCATACAGGTGTGCGGCTAACAATTATTTCTATGATTGATTAATTGCTTGACAATCAACTAACTGACTATTGCAATTATTATGGCTTGGTTCTGCAAATCTGAGGAGAAAAATCAGGGAACACGACAGGATCTATACCGGAACCAAAAAACAACAAACCTCTTCATTTAATAGCATTTAAAACTATTATTTGACTAATCGACAAGTCAATTATCTCCTTTGGTGTAGCAAATCTGAAAGAAAAAAAATGGGAAATGCAGACATAGATACAAATCAGGGAATCAGAAACAACACACTTCTTCATTATGGCATTTACTGCTGCAACTAAATTATTTCTATCAACTTCTATTCAATGAATCGACTAAATAATTATGCCTTTTTTGGTTTAGCAAATTTGAGGAAAAAAAATTGGGAAATGCAGACACAAATGAAGTATATATAAATCAGGGAATTAGAAACAAATTTCTTTATTACGGCATTTAGGGCTGCAATTAAATTATTTATACAAAAATTAACTCAACTATTATTCGATTAATCAACTAAATAATTACGCATCCTTCAGTTTAAGCAAATTTGAGAAGAAAAATTGGGAAATGCAGGCACAGATGAAATATATACAAATCAAGGAATTAGAAACAACAAATGTCTTTATTATGGCACTTACGGCTGCAATTAAATTATTTCTACAAGAATAAACTATTATTCGATTAATCGACTAAATAATTATGCCTCTTTTGGTTTAGCAAATTTGAGAAAAAACTGGGAAACGCAGACACAGAAGAAGTATATACAAATCAGGTAACTAGAAACAACAAACTTCTTTATGGCGGCATTTAGGGCTGCAACTAAATTATTTCTAGGAGCAATTAACGAAACTATTATTCGATTAATCGACTAATTAATTACACCTCCTTTGGTTTAGCAAATCTGTGAAACGCAGACAGATGACGTATATACCAATTAGGAGACAAAAAAAATAAGCTTCTTCATTATGCAGCTAAGGACTAATTTATAATCACTTGCTCTACCAATCAATCGACTACTGCAATGAATACTCCTTGGGATAATATGGAAGAGCTATCTACCAATCAGAGAATTAGAAGCATTACGGACTCTAAATAATGATTATTTCTACATTCTACTGATGTATTGACTATTATTTGATTACTGGCTAATCTATTATGCTTTCATTGGTTCCTGTCTCTTCAATGCCAGCATCATTCTTACAATTGATTTCTTCTTTTACGATGCAATGACAACTGTAGACGTCACACTGCCCCCTACTCTTCCTGCAGAGTACTGCAACGTTCCAGAACATGGATCACACCAGTGTTTTAGAGCAGGGGTGCCCTGTACGTCAATCACAATCGACCAGTCGATCATGCCTCATTCAGACAGGCTATCAAATTCCAACACTTTCTTACTGCTTCTGGGGGCAGACAGGTCAACGTGATTGATGATGTAATATGTGGCCAGTGTCCTTTTAATTTGCTTGTTACCGTAGTTACGCCACAGCTGGCCTAAAGCACTGACCTGAGTTTGCCTCTCTAGCAAAGCTCTAGAAAGTTTTCATTTATTGGTAGCCAATTTGTGTAGCGCAATTTTTGTGTTTTTCTTTCGTAACCTACACTGACTTTTTCAGAAGATGAGAGTGAGACCTGCACAAAGAAAGCGAAAACTTACCTCCTCCATGCAGAGCGGGAGGAGGACTATTTTTTTTACAATATTAAACTGCAAATGCATCTGTTTGATTTGCCAATTAGCTATCGCACTTCCAAAAAAGGGGAACGGCGATAGGCATTTTCCAACTAGATACAGAAACTACGATGACAACTTCCTGAGTAAAAGTGAACTCAGGAAGAAAAAAGTGGTGCAGACGACACAAACCGGCAGTGGAAATAATCAGAATAAGGATAGTGTGATTTTTCAGTCGTTTGCCCTGTAATGCTGACTATAAATATAGGGCCCTGAAGTGCATTTAAAAAAGTTTTGAAGCCTTTAAAAAAGGACGAGGCCAGTTTTTTTTTAGATCATGATGACCTGTCTACTGGAGAAAGTAGATCTCAAACCACAAAAGTATGGGCACCCCTGGTTAAAAGCATTAAAGAACAGTAAGTTCCAACAGCATAATCCGGGCTGGGTTTCCCAAAAGTGTCTTAGCACAGATTGTTGCTTAATGGTGAAGCAGAAATCATATTAAACATTCTCTTCACAAGTTAGGACTGGAACAGAACCACATACTGAAAAAGCTGAGCTGAACCTGATATTGTAGTCATTTTATACGGCAGAAGGAAGTGCCAATATTAATGCACAATTGATCTAATATTTGGCGCTTGTTTGCTTCACATTTTATTCATTTTGCAGAACTGCTGTTTAAAACTGCAACTGAACACTCGAGGTCATGTGTCATCACAAATAACATCACGGCTGTGATGATCTACTTACACCTGCAGCTGAAATATAGCTGCTACTTGCAGTAACACATTCCCTCTCCTGTTTTATTCCTTAAATACAGTGCACTGTTTTAAAATATGCACCAACAATAAAAATCCATCTGCATTTGTTAATCTGTTGACTAACTGTTGCTGCCCCGATGGTGATATCTTAGAAAACTGAAGCATTAAACAAAGCCTTTTATTTTACAAAGCAACGAGGAGGAAATTTGAAAGAAAGGTTACTGCCCGGCACAGACGGCTGGACTTCAGCCAACTGTAATGTCTAAGCACTGGTTTCTTCAGCGAGTGATGATGGCGTAGCAAAAGCTAATTTACAACGAACCATTCAGGCTGAAATTATTCAAAACACTCATTCATCTGTATCTCTTTCTGAGTAAACAAATTACAAACACCCCCGCCGGCTGATACAGTCAATAATTCTGTCACGGGGCACGACATCAGGAGTGGAAACGCACAGATTCATGTATGTAATACGTATATGTTTGCACAGTGAGGTAATCCTTCAGCTTTTTTTGGTCCACCATGGTGTGTATGCCTTACTTTTTGTTTAATAATTTGTTTCATAGCTCAGAGATAAGTGGAGAAATAGTGTGGGAAGTGCAGATTCTAACCTTTCAATCCATACCACAGTTTTTGAAAGCAGAAGAGGAGATATTTTATTATGATTTGAAGTTACTGTTGGGCACAGCCTTGTAAAAACAGGAAAAAAAAAAAAGGGATGCCTAATGAAATTGGAGTCAATATCGCCAGATAGAAATGATCGGCATCGGACAGATGTTTAGATTTACTGGCTTTAAAAAGCCAATTTACTGCTTTTCATTATCTTCAGCTATTATTATTCTACAGTCTGTATACACGAACAGGCTGCTTGTGTTTTTTTTTTTTGACAGATTCAGCTTTTTTTTTTTCCAAAGGAAAAATAGGAAAATTAGGGAATGCTCAACATCCTGAAATTCCACTTATATAATACATAACAAATAATATGTCCCACTTGTATGTCTAATGTTTGTGATAGCAACTGATTAGCTTCACAACAGTTTGCTAGCCCACTACCGACCTAATGTTAGCTACATTACTTGCTGTGTTGTTGTTCGCTCTAACATTATATCATGGTATTTGTGTGTACAAGGTTTGCGAAGAGCTTTATGGCCACAAAGATCTAAAAAGGCATGTTGGCCTCAACAGTGCGCGTCCACGAATTTTGGGGGCGGAGCTTCTGAAGGAGCACTGAAGGGAGGGGTGTGTTTGTTTTAGTGTTGAGCTCAAATATCAACAATCGTTGTAAAGAATCATATAGTTCTCCTTTAAAATAAATAAATAAAACCTAGATTAACATATTCTCAACTAGGCCTAAGCGCTGTAATTTTTGTTGTTGGTGCTGCCCACCCTGAGGGTAAATGTAGAGCAACATGCCGGATTAACAGACTGTGATCTGTCATAAAGACAACACAAACAGTGTTGGCTGAAGTGTCGAGGTCACCTCGACACCCAGTCAGGCCCGTCCTCGCCGCAATAAAGCCGACAGTTGGCCAGCTAGTGGCTAATTGGGCATCCTCAAGTGGAGCAGACGGCTTGACAATGATTGCCATCCTTCCTCGAGACGGCAACACGGAGCCTTTCCAGTAATCCAGTTAGATCCAGACAGCGGTGGAGCAGGTTGGAGAGGAGATAATCCTGCAGAGACTGTTTACTAGAAACTTGCAGCGAGAGAGAAGAAGGAGAAGCAGAGGAGATGGGAGCTGTCTGGAGGCACTGCTGACAGCGCTGTGGATTAGCATTTCACACAGACGTCTTTTTTCTGTCGCTCACACTCTCTCTCTCTCTCTCTCTCTCTCGGCCCGCTGCCGTCTCCACCTCATTATTTTTCATAGACTCAGCCAATTTCTCCCTCTTTCTTATTAATGGTTATCATAGACAGCCAAACGTCTCTTTAGCTGTGTTTTCTAACCACTTTTTTATTTCAAAAGAAATATTTGTTTTTCTGTCTGTCTGTGTGCTTTCTGCTTTGTGCATCAGCAGCAGCAGCAGCCTAAACCATCCTGCCGTGGTGGAAACAGAACGAAGAACGGGCCGCAGCATCATTACGCCTCATTACAGCTGCACGATATGGACATAGAGTGATGTGCGATAAAGCCGCTGTTTACTGTGATGTGATATCGTGTGAAATGTGATAATGGATTGAAATGACTTTTTTTGCTGTGTAATTTAACTGCAATTATTTAAACTATTTTGTTCATTCAACAGCATATACAGGCCTATGAAAAAGTCTGGGCGCCCTGGTCAAATTCCAGATTTTGTTGATTTTCTAGTGCAAATAACTGATCATGTTCTCCACTGAGAACATACTTCTGCACATTTTAATACACAGTTACTGTTTATCTGCTGAATGTAACATAAAACATAAATGTGGCCTGTACAACAGTTACGGCACATTTTATATTTTATGCTTATTTTATACTGCATTGTATATTTTATGCTTGTATTTATTTTTTTCCAATATGTTGAACCAAATAAACAGAAATTTGCAGAATGATGACATATTTTGTCGGACGTGTTAACTTATTTTCACTTAGAAAATCAACAAAACGTGGAATCTGGGAACTGCATACGATCCTGTGCAAAAGTCAGAACCAAATCTGTGTTTTTCTAACTGTATTCATGCTAACAGCAGATTCCTTGATTGTAAGCTTCATGATTTGTTAGATTAACTTGTATTTATTTTAATGCTATGTAGTGTTTTTACTGTCAAAAACACTCATATATATCATGATAAATTATGCTTTCTGAGCTTATTGTGTTATTGTGTATATCGTCAGTACCTGACTGAGCGCATACAAATATTAACAAATATGACAAATATTAAATAAAAATTATTGCATTCACAGTTGTTGATGGTATTTACTACCATCTACTACTACTACTGGTTCTTTTTTCTGTTCCAAGTGACTAAATGTATGAAAAAAATAAACATTGTGACATATTGTGCATAGCGAAAGTAATATATTTTTGCCACATTGCCCACCTCTAAGTCATAGTGAATGAAAAGCTTAGTAATTTTTAAAGAAAATAGTATCAGAGCTGGGTCTATCAAAGCCGTCTTAGCACAAAGATGATTCGTAAATGGTAGAGAGAGCATCACACTGAACACTCTTCTCTCCCAGTTAGGATAATCTTCACAATAAGATGCTTTTGGGAAACTGGGCTCTGGTTGGTATCAGCCTACACTCAAGATTTCAGCACTGTACCGCAAAAGAAAAAGTGCTATTGTACACTGGATTCAGTTCTGCTGTAAAGGCACTCACCTCCCCAGCACGCTGCACATATCAGAGTGAATAAATTATCCAGCCGCCAGTAAATAAACTGCACTTTGGACTTAATTAGGTGATATTAAACAATTATGGTGTCAAACACACTTATAGAGCAGTGTTTACTCCAGAGAGAGAGTGGCACATTTTAGAAAATGAGGCAAAATAATGTAAGCAGGACGCTTATTTGGGCAATATGAATCTCTGATGAGCTCGTTTTATTTTGCATTTATCATGCCGCTCAATTTCCATCGTTTACAGATTCAGAGACAGCAGTCATTACCGCGCGCTACACAGCCCACAGTAATTTCCCAGCGTTTGTCTACAAACTGCCACAACGGAACGAAAATGCTGATAATGGACGTCCAAAAAAAGACCAAACAATCCCTCAAAACAATGTGTCCCGCTACACCATAACAATGGCTAATCGCGGGGTCAGAGTTGTGGCGGGTGACGTGATTTGGCAGTTGACCCGTTTTCCCCTCATCTGCCGACGGCTGTGATGTCATCATCCCGTGACCGGAGTGACCTGGTTTTTAGTGGCCGCGAGCCAGGCTGGACAGGGCTTCGCTGACCTGCTCTGACTCCGAAGGCTGCCAGGGCTATTTTTAAACCCTGATCATGCTCCAAGTGCTTTGTGGGGCATTCAGCGCTTTGGCGTAATTTCTGCTAGCAGACTGACCCCTGGCCCCTTCTGACCCCAGGGGTCAGCCCAAATGCCCCCAAGAAAGTCATTACCGGCTCCGCGCTGCGTCTGCTTTGTCTAACCTGCCTAATTTGTTTATTCGGGGCACCGCGATGTCTGATCATACAGCCCATCAAAGAAGTGCTACTATTGACCACTGACAAATTAAGACGGACGTACAATCGGAATCTGGTGATTTTTGCTTCAAACAAGCAATCGTCAATAAGGAACTGATTGAATTTTCTTTTTCCAAAAAACAATACCTGAATTCATGATATTGTCAGTACACTCTCAGAAAAAAGGTACTAAATTTCAATGGGGTGGTATTATTAATGTTATTAATATTAATATTGAATTAATATTAATATTAATATTCCATTGCAATTACATTGGTCCCATTTTATATTGTGCCTCTAATACCCCTGTAGCTTCACAATAACAACGCATGCCACAACGGGTGATATATTCACTGTTACAGGTAGATTACAGATTCACAGCTTATATAAATACATGTATATCAGCTTCAGTTTTTACTCACGTAATTACACAAATGTAACAGCATATGTTGCTGTAACAGAATATACTCCCCTATGTAATTACACATGTAATAGAGTTTTCCAATGTCATAGCATTATTCCACATGACTTATTTTTTACTACAAAGAAATCAGAATTACAAAGGCCTTAAAAATTCATGCATCTGGAATATACAATTGAATGCAAAAGTTTGGCCGCCCCTGGTCCAATGACATGATTTTGTTGATTTTCTTAGAGAAAATAAGTTAAAACATCCCATACAGAGAACACGCATCTGCATTTTAAGACAGAATTACTGTTTATTTAACAAATTTAACAAACTGGCCAAAAAGTAAACAGAAATTGTGGCCTGTGCAAAAGTTAAGGCATATTTTATATTATATGTTTTTTTTCAATGTGTTAAACTCAACAAATTAAGTATTGTGCACTAAAATTTGTAGAAAAATGCCATATTTAAGTGTGTTGCCTGTAGATTATGTGTTAACCTACTTTCACTTAGAAAATAACAAACATCACAAAATATGAAATTTGACCAATGGTGTTAAAATGTTTTGCATAAATTTATACGTAATTAATTATGTAATTTAAACAGCATAGTAACTATATCTCTAGAACCCATGCGTCAAACACAAGCCCCTGGGCCAGATCAGGGCCGCGTCACAATCCTATCTGGCCCGCAAAAATATTAAAGTTTTCTGTTAACATTGGCTCTTTTCATAATGCGCTGCACTACAGTACCCAGTATGCACTGCAATGTAATGTGTGCTCTGACTCTCCTACCTCAACAATATACGGGGCGGCGGTTACACCTCAATTCTACACAATTCCACACCAGTCATGTCACCAAACACACCATTTCAGCTGCAGTTCAGCCAACATAAACACTTAACGTGAGCTCAGAAACTGAGCCCTAGAATTAATGAACTTGCAGCAAACAAAGGATGCCAGCTGTCTAGTTCAAGAAAATAGGCAAGTTTAATAGATAGAGCTGCTAGGGACATTTAAATATTCAATATTTCGAGTATTCATGAAATATTTCAAGGTCTACTTCAAGTGCCTATATTTTATTGCTGACGTTTTTGCGTATTTTGAGTAAACAGTGTTCAGTTCAGGTTAAAGCACAACATTAATTAAAAATGAAATGAAATCATTTTCCAATCTGGCCCACAGATTTGTTGAGATTTTTAATATGGCCCCTTTAGTGGTTGAGTTTGACACCCCTGGTCTAGAATGCTGAATGTGGGTAAAGTTTAAGGCTAAGTTCCAGTTAGAGTTTAAGGAAGCTACTGCTGGTGCACACTGTAAGCTCTTAAGATGGTGTATTGTGATTGGTCAATCAAAGTGCTGATACTGAGGTTTGTTTGCTTCACCTCATTTTGTGTAACATGGGAATTGGAGGGGTGGTATTGGTGGTGGGGTGGGGGTGAGTGACAAGCACAGGGGAAGGGCAGGAGCTATAGAGGAACAGTAATTGGACAAAAGCCTCTGGAGCTTTGGAGACGTTGTCGATCTGAGTCGATCTGTCGATGCTGTGAACTGGTGGAGTCAAAGCTGAAGGCGCTAACCTTGCCCTGAACAACAACAGCACAGCTTAACACTAACAAGTGTGAGTAATCAAAGCTGGTGTAAACGGCCTGTGTGGACATCCAGCTGCCAGTCAGAAGCTCAGAGAGAGAGAGAGAGAGAGAGAGCGAGCGAGAGAGAGAGAGCGCGAGAGAGAGAGAGAGAGAGAGAGAGAGAGA
>JAILXH010222854.1:22901-35773 GCA_023558415.1 Piaractus mesopotamicus
GTCCCTGCTGAGTCGTTGGGCACTATTAAAATATTGGCAATTTTTACAGGGTCTTTATCTGTGATTTATCTGCAAGTATGATCCTCTGGAGGCACTGAATAAAACATGACCTTGTTCAACATCCACAAAGCGTTCCATTAATCCTCATTTTGATTGTTTGAGGCTCACTACTTATCTTTTTCCACTGGATAACACTGAGCAGACTCTGCTTGCTTTAATGGCTTCCAGTTTTACGCAGAAGCTGGGAATGACAATGAAAACCCCAGTGATCTTTTTTGTTGTTGTTTTATTTTCTTGACCCTTTTTTTTTTTTTTTTTTCATTTTTATTTCAGTGTAATGGTGATTTGATCTTAGCCAAAGGCTTTGCTTGACACACCGTAAGACATTAAGCATTTTTAGGCATCTGAATTGGGTGAGTAAGTGTTTCTCCGTTGATCTGAAAGAAAGCAAGCCACAGAGCACTGATATCACACCCACAGTATTTATTCATACCGTTAGCAAGCATCTGCTTTACGCTGTAACTCCTACAGTGTTTTACTCTGAGATGTGACGTGTAAATTGTGTGAAAGATTACAACCATGGTTCAAGCTTTGATTAATTAACTGCCCTTCTTTATTCCAGCGAAGCAAAATTAAATTACATGTTGTGTGAAGCTTAGAGAGATTATCCAGCCAAGGCCTGAAATTCTACTGTGTACAGGGCCAGATGCAGAGCATGCTGCTGTGAGAGATGAGCACTGTTTTGAAGGTAACTGGTTGTACTCCATTTCATGATTCAAAGGCTTAATAGGAGTGATTTTTCAGAGGCCATTATTTTCTTAGTCTCTGCAACCTTCTGGATGCTCCACATGTTTCTTCGCCCCACGGTGCCCATTTATTTAGTTGAACCTGAAAGCAGTAATGAACAGTAATGTGTATTTTGTGAAGCGTTTCAGAGGGAAAAAGAGGCAGCCAGCTGGAGAGGGGAAATCGGGTCAGCACTCTGAGAGATACAGCGTAATGCTGATGTCCCTGATAAGATTTCCGTTGGTGGCGACACAGTGCTGCCTCGATGCTATCAGAAGAAGCGCTCAGCCCAATTTCGCATCACAAAATGATCAACCATTAGTGCAGCACTGAAGAGGAACAGAGTCAGAGCCTGCTACCACACTATTAATGACATAAACAAGCTGGGTGCATGTAATTAAGTCAATGTAGACAATTGCAATATAGTTATATGCAGTGTCTATCTACACCTGGTCCTGGTACTTTTTTAATGGAAGTGTTGATTTGAAAATCATAAGTCTTTCTGGAAACAAGCTCTTAAAAAGGAAAGAATGGAGTCAAATCTGATCTGGCCAGTTCAACCAGGAGGAGAAGTGTGATATTTTTTCTTCACTTTTTTCTTCAGCAGGGGTCTGGCTTTCTTGAGCAGTTCTACCCCAAGTTTTCTATGTTCTTTCCTCTTTTTACAGTTTTACACTCACTCCTTAAGTCACAGTCGACAACGCCAGAATACAAAGTATGGTGTGCAAGTCAGGCACCACCCAATATTTATTTTATTTCCTGTCAGAGCAGCCATTTTCTTCATGTTTCCTTTCAACGCAAGGAAAAAAACAGAAAATAAGTATCTCAGATGTTAAATATTTCTGCATTTACTTTGTCCACACTTTGCCTTTACTACAGCTTCCATTTTCAGGAGACTTGCTTTCAGTTTTTCAAAGAGATCAAAGGTATATTTTTCCATACATTCAGTCTTAGAAGTTGCATTTTATGATCCAAGTAATGTTGAACACATTCAGTCATGTTAAGATCTGGGCTCTGGGGTGACCAGTGGCCATTCCCTTGTTCTAAGGACACCAGCAAAGATTACCCTTCTTGACATCTACACATCTTGTTAAATCCTTTGTGTTGAGTTGTCTTCTCACAGTGGAAGGATGGACAGAAACACCTGTGGATTTTTCCCAATCTAAAGCGAGAGTGGAGCTTGATTATTTTGTCCTCGCTCTCAAAGATGAAAGCTTCAAGAACTGTTTATCTGGTGGGGACCATTTTGGTGGTCTACCAGGTCTTGCACAGTTGTTAGGAGTCCCATTTTCACTTATTAAATTAAATAAATGGTTGGACTGTAATTTTGCACAGTTCTGTAAATCTCAGATATTTTGCTCTGCTCTTACACTGAATTCCACAGCAAAACTACAGCAGATACAGACATCTTTGTGGATGAAGACAGTTGGGATTAAGCCTATTCAGGACAGCTTTAGTTCTGATCCTTGAGTTCAGTCTCTGCACATGCAGAGGCTTTTGTTGATTGTATGTTCTACGCAGCTGGAGCTTGTTGATCTTTCTCCTTCTTTTGTGTCTGGTTTCATAGCACTCTGTTTTCCTTTGAATAGACTCCTCAGTCCTACGGGGTCAAGCAGTGACCGCCTCAACCAGAAAACCACTGACGCTAGGAGACGTTATTTCAGCCTGAAAAATTTTACATGGGGAGAAAAAAAACTGAAAAACAAGAACCTAATTAAATCTCTCTCTCCTGATTTGCATATAATTGAGCTCAAGGCAGAAAATGGATTTGCCAAGACAGCTCAGAGCAAGGAATGCATGTGCTGAGCATTTTTAATTCGTGTGGAGCCTCAGAAAATGAGTGAAATCAATATTGGTCCAGAGGTGGCTGTGATGTGTGGGGAGGTTTAGACGGGTGGGGCCAGGCTTGTTATGGAGGATAATTCATTCTGGAAAGCTACTGTCACTCAGATGCCAGGTGTTCAAAGACCCCATACCAAGACCTGAGAGCTCACAGGCACAGCACAGTCACCTCCGGAGTGCATGCATGTGTATACGTGTGTGTTTGGAATAAAGAGGAGTGTGTTGAGTGCTGGAGGGCGAGTGACTATGCATGCATTCATGAAGGGTGGTGTGTGTACATAAGCTCATGTCTTGTGCTTGTCATATGTGTTTGTGTAGGCGATATGGCACCTGCGAATGTTGATACACTGCACTGAACATGGGTTTCCAAACCCGACCTGTCTTATCTGCAGCATGAAATTTTTATTATGGCAACCTTAGGACAAATTCTCGTAATGAAAAAGTGATGCATTGAATTTACTTGATTCAAATGTCTACCTACTTTCTACACCAATAAAACTTTTGACATTAACACTGTTTTTTCTTTTGCCAATAACAGTGTTGCAGACTTGAGCCAAAGAAATTCATTGCATCACCTTTTTTCAGTAAAGTCAACACATTGAAGTCTGGGGCACTTCAGCCAAAATGAAACATTTAAACTGTTGCTACATCTGTTGTAAATATGCTCGCTCGCATCCTACAGCGGTGCGCGGTACAGCAGTAGTCTTCAGAGTGAGATTTTCTGGTTTACACACTCGGAAAACCCCCTGCTGATGCATCTTGAAGGTGGCAGGAACTTTTGAAGAGCTACGACTGCTTTGGGGTGGATTATATGGGCAGGCTTTTTTCTGTCAGCTGGTGAATGCAGACAGAAGTCAGATGGCTAAAATTTCAGCTAGGCAGCCAAATATCTTATTGCAGCCGCATAGCTGCGCAAACTTTAAATCATCATTGCCATGGACTTTGCTCAAGCAAAAAAAATAAAAGACTCGCTAGATAATGAGGACAACAAACTTAAAGCTAAAGTTAACAAGACACCTGGCTATCTAGATACCTTACCTGAGTTTGGCCTCTTTACTCTGTCTAAAAAAAGACTTTGGTGTCTGTTTTTTGCTGAATAAACATACAATATTTGTTTTCTTTATAATCGTGTTTGTCAGCTGAGGAAAGAGTTACACTAATGTTAGCTTGGTTGAATTTATTAGCCTCCAGGTCAGTGGCTGGGCTAGTAGACATGATTGGTTGACACCACAGGACTTCCCAGTGTTTGATAATGTATTTGCTGGTATTGTAATGAGAGAACATTGATGAGCGAAAGCCTGATAGGATACAATTCTGTGCTACAGAACACTGCTGTTGTACTAATTACTTGAAACTGTGAAGATATACAGGACTCACATATTAGAATCGTTTTTATACATTTATCTGCAACTGAATTGGTTTTATATTGCAAAAACAGTGAACAGTTCTACAGTCATTAACGAAAATGCTAAAACTGCTTAAAAACAGTCCAAACTATTTCTAAAATCTGATTGGCTGAGCCATGTTGGAATTTTTTGTAAATACTCTGTATTCATGGATCTGAAAATAGATGGGAACATTATTAACCGCTATGTTGCTCGGCAGACACAGCCTACTGTTAACAAATCACATAACTTGATGCAACAACTTTATTGTGAATTTTTTTATATATATTTTATTTATAATTTTACATTTATAACAAACAGAAACATTTTGAATACACTCCCGTATGCCACCCCAATCCGACATCCAGGAAATAAATAAATAAATAAAGGGAGGGAGAGAATGAAAGAAAAACATAACTAAGGTCCCTCTAATTTGTCTAAGAACTTATTCCACATCAAATGAAAATGCCTCTGAGCTTTTTTATCGCAGCATCTCAATCTCTCCATCTGGACAATGTGTGTCATCTCAGACAGCCATCTTTTAAAACAAGGGGCTGAGGATGATTTCCAGTTAAGAAGAATGACCTTTTTGGCAGCGACCGTACTGGTCATTAGAACCTGCTGCTGAATTCGGGGAAAAATCAACTATAGACTCAGAATAGCCACAAATCACAACAACAGGATCAGGAGACACTTGGATGTCAAGTAGATTAGAAAGAAATAAAAATGTATTGGACCAAAAATCATGCAAGACTGGACAGAACCAAAACTGATGAGCCAAGGTGCCATCTGCAATCTCACATTTGTCAAAGTGAAGATACCGATCCGTAGATCCTAGATAGTTTAGTTTTTGTGTAATGGAGTCTCTACAGGACCTTGAACTGTATCAGAATGTACAGTTGGAGCAATATGAGATTCTGGACAACTTTATTGTGATTGTTATGAAAAACATTCATAATTCACATTGTGCCTGTTTCAAACAGTGTCAGAATCACTGTAATGCGTGGACCCTTGAAAATGTGTTGCTCTTTTTGGTACATATAGATCCATTTTCATGGTAATTCTAAAATATCAGCTCAAAACTGACCGCATCTGGTTACAACTGTACAGCGGCAGAAATCTTTGGTAGCTTTGGATGCGTATGCATGTGTGTGGTTTACGGATTACTGGCCTGGAGAAGCGAAAGGCTCAAGGACTGATTGTCAGGGCCAGCTTGTCTATTTGGAGAAGACGCTCTAACCAGTAGTCTGTTTTTAATGTGCGTCTGCTAAAAAACGTGTACCCCATGTGGGCAGAGTCTTAAGTCCTGTAATGACACTAAACAACATTTGAGTCTTGTTTTGATTATTGTATCTTACTTGTTAATCCAAGTGAAGCATTTCTATGCATATACTAAGCTCATGTCTACTCCTACTCCTCCTCCTCTTCCTCCTCCGTGAGCAGCAGAGCCCCTCCTGCTACACAGATGGAGAAGCCTGATTAAAAATTAATGGCAAAGCCTTGTTGCATGGGGAGAAACGGAGAGTAGCCCTGACTACGCCAGACTGCTTCACTACCACGATGCAAAAAGATAGACTCGGCTCTTTTTCTAAAATATTTTTATTCTATTAACCGCCAGACCACATACCACAGTCCAAAATTCATTTCATAGCAGTCTAGGTAGTCCTTGAGTCCTTCACACATAATTAAGTCTGTCATATTGTTTATGCCCGTATGCATGCACAACACCGTCATTTTAGTCATTTTAATCATTTTAATCAGCCATTTTAGGCCGTAATGTACTCCCCTTCATTCATGCACTTTATTTATGTGGAAAGCCTTAATGATAAATCCTTGAATGTCATGATTCATGCAATAATCATGGCAGGCAATTGCTGCCTTGCACTCTACTTCTGAGTGTTTTGAAGTTAAAGTGCAATATTAAAGTGGCTTTTACAGATAAGTTAATTAAGTACTGTAAAGGTAGTTATTGCTACTACACCTGACACTCAGCTTTAATTCAGAAAAATGGTTCACATTTTGATATATCTCCTCCAAGAAATTGCTTCACTTCATGAAGTGAGAGATTCTCTGGAGATTTAATTAAACCCTTAAATTATGTAAATTCTGAGGAAACTGACTATTTAAACATAAGCAGCGCGCTTAATTTTTTTTTCTTTTTTTGATGCCTTTGAATTTTAAATTATTTGCCTAGAGATGTGTATTCTTCCAACTCAATAGCCAAGAGCCATCCTCCAAAATTTCGCTTGCACTTGGCTGAGAGTGCTCTAATTGGCTAAGCAGAGGCGTAGCAGAAGTCTTTAAAATCAGTGCGTATAGTATAATTTTATTCCATAAAGTTACATCATTAGATGAGAGGGGCCTTAGCTTATGGCTGCAGAGACATGTTTGATTCTAGATTAAAAGAGAAATAATAACACTGGCATACATTTATCACTTCAGATTCAGGATAATTTTATATCCTAAAAATATGAGGATTGCCATACTAATCTGCAGTGCTTTCATGTGAAATGTCAATAATATTTGCACTTCTAGTTGAAGCTCATTTTCATTACAACTGTTTCATTACAAAACATATTATAGACCACTTTCAAGAAGAAGTGAGCTTTACACAAAAACAAAAAATATTAACGGTGTATTATAATTAATACCACCTATTAGAGAAATAAAAACATGTTTTGAATTCTACATCAGCTGTGACACTTTTCAGAAACCTGTTTTCAGAAACATAAACTTTTCTATCTATCCATAGGTGTCACTGGTGTTACCAATCCTCACTGGTGTTACACATAAGAAAGGTAACACCAATGATAATAACAACAGTGACATTTTTGATGAAAAATGCATGTTACAAAATGGCTGCTACAGAGCATCAAACCACATGTTGTTAATCATGGAATAGCTGGTAAAATATGTAATTTAATCCATTTGTATTCTATTTTTTCACAGTTACCTAAGAATAAAGTAGGTGACACCAGTGACATCAGCTAAAAGCTTCATATGAAATAATGAGCTAAATGAGAAAATTTCTGATAACTGAAAAGACAGTGGACTTACCATCTGCTTTTCTTCATAGATCCTCAGAAAACAGGTAAAAACAAGTCGAGTGATTTTTATTTCAAAATAAGAGATTTTTTGTTACGCGGTAACAGCAGTGACACAACTCCTGGGGACCACAAGTTTCATTATATATTTTATAATATTTATTTGGCATTTGTTTTCTTTATGTCATTTAATTTATATATTCCATAGTCACATATAGATTATTGTAGTTAAAATTGCAGAAAATCATTTTTTTCTTCAAAATATGGCCTCACCCTTTACACATGACTGTGGGGACGAGCTCTTCTGCAGTCCTTAGAATTCTAGATAATTGATTTAAAAACCAATACTGCTAAATTGATGGCTGAAGAAGGTGTGATTGTTAAAATAACGTATTGTTTTATTTTAAAATATAAATGAATTGTAACCCTAACATGTTTTTTAGGCGCAATATATCTGTAAACACTAGGGACGCAAAAATGGACGTTTCTGTAGAATGACCCATATCCAAAATGGATATACAGCATTTTGGACGGAAACTCTTATTTATATCTGTGATTTATACAGAAATTTAGAAAGAAAACAAGTGTAGCTCCATCATTTGTAATGTCTTAGTATGCAGAGTCTTTGACCTGATAATATCTTTTGTGGGGTTGTATAGACTTTTACACAATACTAATGTTTAGCTCCACCTTCTAGTAACTCATGGTAGTTAATTTCCAAAATCTTGTAGTTTTTAAGCATTCCTTTAAAGTGTGCCTGACTTCTTCCACTATTGGGAAAGCGGCTCGACTAAGGCTACTTTTTACATTTCGGCAAGTTTAAATGAGCTAGCAGTTTTAATGACCTGGAGTTGCCTATGTTATCTAATATCATTAGACTACTACGCTTCAGAGACCAAGCTTTCAGCTTCCATTTAGGTGAGCAAGTCTTGTTGAGCATTCATTAGATGAAGGGGTCCTGAGACTACCCTTTGTCATTGTCATTAAGCTATCCAATTATGACGAATTTCATAATTAGCTTAAAGTAGGATTAGTTTTAATGTAACTGCTTTTTTTCTGTGGTGCCTTGTCTATAATTTAGTTCCATCCGGTGGAGAGCCGACGGCAGCGTAGCTTCATTCCAGAGAAGCTTTTCCTGCTGTTATTCTGGATAAAAGAAATAATAATCTTCTTTTACAGAAATAAGTTATTTTTACTGGAGACACAGCGTTCATATTGTGAATGCGCACAAGGCCCAACTCTTAAGGTCATCTCTCTCTGTGAAGAAAAAAAAAAAATGGAACCTCTGTTTTATTAAATAATGGCAGGAATTCAGAGGAGTTCTTTGGTTCATAAACACTACAAATCTGAGAATATTAAAGGCCAAAAGGTTTGTGTTTGATTTAGCTGGGTGCTTTGTAGGCTCAGGAAAATGATAGGAGAAAGCAGCCTGTCAGGGAAAGCAATCAATGCCCAAAACAGCAGATATCAAACTGGCTTTGTGTCAACAACGCTGGCTGTGTGGAGAGGACACTGACTGAAAGACGTGACTTTTCATTAACTTCCCGTAAAGCTCCAACTTCTGCCAAAAGCAGAGTGTGGTTGAAACATGTATTCAAAGGCTAGTTTCGGTATATTTAAACTACGTCCCTATACTGTGGTGTCTGCAGCATGTTGTCTGTCTTTCATCGCAGGCACTAATTTCTATGTCTGAATCTGTAATAAATAATTTACTGCAGCAGTGAGACTTCAAGATAATGGGGCAAGTTTCCACATGCAAAGTCTTAAAGTTCAGAAATACCCATTTGAAACTGCAACGTTCCCAGTATACCAGTAAATGTCTTAAGACTATAAATATGGTATAATTGCTCTCCAGGGTTGTTTCATGATATTGCATTTTTCTTTGTGCTAAAGAAATCCTGCAAGTCATTCTCCTTGACACTGCGTTATCATAGATCTGTCTGTTCCCGTTTGAGCCATGAGAAAATGTTTTGAAAATATTACACACCAAACATTAACAAATAATACTGAACCACTGATATATAGGTATGTTAATATGGACAGTTCAGTCAGGGAGTGAACTCTTCCTGTATGTTTTCATTACATCTTCATAAGATGATGGCCGTGGTTCTGAATATATAGTTGTATGGTGATATCATAAACAGACCATGTTTGATGTTCAGTTGGCATTATAACGGCGATGATTCAACCGACTGTCTTCTATAAACTGCAGATGCAGTAAACACAACAAATCAAATTTTACAGTCTTAAAGAGATTTGTAAAAAAAAATCTCATGCACATCAGTTCTCCCTATAAAATCAAAACAGCATGCCGGCTGGTGATTCTGATGTATTACCCCTCTAAACCCTGGACTGGCGCTGTGCTCCATTTGCGGGTGCCTGGGTCGAAACAGCAGTGACCTTCCAGTGTGAATGACCCATCCATTTACTCCATACAGAGGCCATTAGGGTGGCATTTATGCTTGGCAGTTTCCACCAACATGCTCAGCTGCTGGTTGGGCTTGCCACACTCATCTTCTTACTGATAAGAAACATTATGACCATCTTTCTTGTTACAATGACAGGCTGTGAGCAAAACAGATCCCAATCCCTCATTAGTATTGTGTTATATAGGGGTGAATGAATGAACTTGGACACTTTCGCATTATCATCCTGTGTTTTAATGGCTCAGCAGCTGTCGTTAGCATTAGCTAACCTTCCTCTGTCCTCTGAGACTCGCACTTTGGTGCACATTCAGCTGATGTAGTAATCTACAGTGTTCATTTAAAACTACGAGTGCACTGCAGAAATTAATGTCAAAAAAAATCAAAAACTGAAATTTGCTCTTAACATTTGGACACTAATGACGTTTTTTCCAGAAGTACCAAAACATTTGGCACCAGAAAAGTGGAGCTGTGCTTTTTTCTACTGGCCACTGGTCCCGTACCAAAGATTCCAGTGTTATGGTTTTTGGCACCTGCTTAAAATTGGTACCAAAAGTACCTAACAGTACCCAAGGCTATTGTGAAGCTGCAGTCAGTGACAGTTTAGCAACTTGTTTACTCCTCCAGGTGAAGGTGGTTATTATGGTGGCTCCAGCTGTCTCTCAAGCAGGTGGAAAATAAGCTAGAACTAGAACTGTAAGTTCTGTTGGTTCCCGTTTGGGACATTTCTTGTTTTTGAATGTGAATGTGTCCCTGAACCGCAAATATGGATCCATTTCAGGCACAACCGTGGTTTCAACAAACATTGCTCACTCAGCGCAAACTTTGGGCTAGAAAAAAATACAGACTGTATGTTTTCACTCAGTTGGAGTCTCATATTATTGAGGTCATTTTCCAGCGCTGGTTGTTTTGGAATTTACATTAATCTGAAATCGATATGGCGCCTCCACTGGTGTGAATCACCAATCTGAAAATGTGCTTGGGATGCTGTGGGAAAAAAAATAATAAAAAATGAGAGAGTGATTCAAAAAGTTCTTTGGCCCCAAAGACACTCTTCTTAGTAATTCTACAATTAATGCTAATAATGACTCAGCTCTTCCTGGCATCTCTGTAGCATCTGCTCAGCACAATATGTTGTTTTTGAAATGAGAAGCTCTCTGGTTGGCAAATCTGGCCCCCTGCAGATGGAGCACACTTACCTGACACCTTCCCTTGCACTCCGGCTGAGTTTATGCTACTGTATACAACCACTTCACACCAACAGCAAATCTCGATTATGCCCAGCAAAACTCGGCCGTATCGATTTTCTGTCCTGTTGTTGTAACACACATACACTCTCAGACCACTGCATGGTCTTCAAAGGGAATTCATATGTAGGCAAGTACATTAGTTTCCTGTCAGATGCCCTACCTGCTCTCCGTGAAGCCAGGGTCAGGCATATTAAGTGTGAAAACTTACTGGAATTGGAGTCTGCTATAGAAATATTGATCCCAGGAAGGTGGCCTGAGTTCTTTGGAGTGCTGTTTTATTCACTGTTAAACAGGAGTCGCCCTCGTTTTAATTGAAACCGTCACTAGCAGCTGTGAACAGGATGAATCAGGTCGACTAGTCTCCTCTTGCATTTACAAACATAAATGTGGTGCCCATTACAAGTTTAGAATCTGTTTTTTTCAATGAGGTATAAGTGAAAAATAATTAATGTCAAATTACTTGCATGCTTTTGTGATCACCAGCGATAACTATGACACATCTGATCCAACTACTCAAGGCCGTCTAAAGATATTGATTAGTAGAACTAAACTCTGCAAAAAGGTTGATCTCCAGGTCTGGGGTTGGGGATCACTGCCTGACACCACATAACACAGACTAACTTTGTAAATTGTATCGAAAAGTACTTTCACTTAAACTTTCGTTTTATTATGTAACTTTTTAAATCCAGCCCAGCAGTTTCTGACCTGACCTCACTGTTGTTTTTCAGGTTTGAAGCGGATCCACACTCTCACCATTCAAGCTAACTACGAGCTGAGGATTGACCTGGAGGACTTTGAGAACAGCACTTCCTTCGCGCAGTACGGATCCTTTGGAGTGGGTTTGTTCTCGGTCGACCCCGATGAGGATGGCTACCCATTGAGCGTAACAGACTACTCTGGCACAGCTGGTACGGTACACTCCCCGAGTCCCTCTTTGTCCAAGAGTTTTAGTGTTCAGCTGCTGTGCTGAGAGCTCTATATTCCAGACTGCATCTATTAGATTTATGGGGAAGGAGGAACCCTTTCAGAGATGCATTCTGTATTCTAAAGACACATGCTGTAAAACCGAACTGCACTCTACACAGCTTTTTCTCCTCTGGAACAAAGATTGTAAGTATAGGCCAACGTTTGCTATGCCCTGTCTGTAAGGGAATAACTCGAGTTAAAAGTGGTTTATTTTTAGACCATCTGTCGTTATGAGATGGAAAAGGGACTATTGGCTAAAGGGCTAAAATGGAATTCAGAATAATACATTATCTTATGTTCTCTCAAAGTCTGCTTTGTGAATTTGAAACAGTACGCAGCTTTGTGCAAGAGCAGTTCAGGCTCTCTGGAAATTTGCTTCTTTCTGTTGACGGGAAGTTTAGTGCAGTGCATAGAAGGGTCGTATTTCATAGAGTGTGAATGCTTTGCTGGAAAGAGTGAGTAGTGTGAGGATATTCTAACATTCACTGGATGTTGACGTATTATCCATTCTCTGTTTCCTTCACTTGAGACAGTATATATGGAAATTCAGTCTAGTTGGACATTTGCTTCAAGAAAGAATGAGTTTTCACATTCAGAAGAGATTGAGCTTTAATTTCACTCTGCTCAGAACAGAAACCTAAGAATAGAAAGTATAATAAAAATCCATAGATTAATAAAAGCCTCCAGCCCGGTCAATGCTGGTACAATAACGTTTATATTTCCACTGTGTTGCATGCATGCATGCGGGTGCTGGTTATCTCGGTCTGTAGCGAGGCAGAGAGAGGAGCGATTCTCCATGCTTCACCTGCGCTGCCGCCAGGGCCTCTTTTTAACATTAATTGGGTCCCTGCACTCTATCAGTCCTGGGTTCTGCTCCCCTGCTGCTGGCCTTCTCACCGGGGCCAGGCACACAGCTGACCTTCGGGGTGTGCCAGAAAGGGCAGGGATAATGAAGCGGCGGAATACATCTGTGGCATTCCAATAAAGTGGACAGTTTGCTTATTATGGGAGACATTAACAAACACTCCTATTAACATAAATCAGGGCAAGAATGCTGCTTCCGGTCTGGTCTAATTAGCCAGGATGCCTTTAGGTTCCTGCGTCACAACATACACAGCATTAAATTCCTTTTTTATCCATTCAGCCTTGTTTTTTGGGGTTTTTTTTTTTTTTTTT
>JAILXH010222862.1:156-20395 GCA_023558415.1 Piaractus mesopotamicus
CCACCATCATTACATATCACTGCTTTCAGAAAAATGGTAACTTTACAAGAGAAGGAAAACACAACAATTTAATTATTTTGAAATTATATGCCTTAAGACTTCTTGCAAAATTTGAATGTCTTATGTTTTCAGATATTAGTCAAAGATGTCTCAAGATGTAACTTAACCCCTTAAATGGCTAGAATTCATTCCGAGGTCTAAACTTCTATTACACACTTCTATGATGTAAGAATAACGGAGGCAGTTTGCATTGTTTTCCATCTAATTACTGAATAATAAACCTTAGGATTTAATAAGGTTTTGATTTAAGGGGTTTTAAAGTGTTTCCAGACATTGCTGATGGTTGAATATGCTATATTAACACTGCCATTGAACTGATTATTCAGTTGTTCAGTGCCAAGATGCTTCATAGTTTGCAAATGCTCCCCTTGCATCACATTTTGTACACGTTTTGTGCAGTGAAAACAGCAGTGTTCACACTCATATATGATCTCCACAATATCGAAGGAACCAAAGATTTAAAAAGAGGAAAGTCTAGTAAAAGAAAAAGGTGAGAAAGACCCAACTGGGGAAGACCAGGGGCCCACATTAAGCATCTTTAAGCAAATCAGCACTGAGAAGTACATGATAACATTATTGATAGCGTCCACAGCAAAACTGACTGCAGTCAAGCAGTTAAATGTTTTATTCACTAAATTATTTGTGAAAAAAAAAACAAGTTCTCATCTTAATTTACACCACATTTAAAATATTTAAGGACAAAGTCTTGTAATCATTTAAGCAAATACTCTCATGCTGATAGTCGGTATACATAACACACCAAAGAGCCACAAAGAGTTCCACAGAAGTGAGAGGGTCTGAAGTTGAGTTCAAAGTCATACACACTTCAAACGTTTTACATTTCTTGTGATGTGATGCCTTTTGAAAATGAAGCCGAGGTCAGTTTCACTCGGTGTATGAAGAGAAAGGAGAGAATGGGTGATTTACAGTCTATGTGGCGCAGAGTTCTACAAAATTTAGGCCTTTCGTGGAAGAAAATGTGACAAAAATGACTAATCATGGCAAACACTTGAGATCTATTCAACATTTCTTGGACCCTGGATCTCCATCATTGTAGGTGCATTCATAAATGTGCATTAAATGTATGTTCATGTATTATTATTTTTCCCTGATTAGTGAAGAGCCTTGCACGGATAAATGTAATTTAAGAAATATCTGTGCAAGATTGAAATCAAATCAACCTCTTCAGAAACTCGTCAACTGAAGTTGAAGTTATGTAGCTCATAATTACGGAGAATATGATTTGAAACAAACAGGCTGTTTGTTGATGTCCAATGGCTGGACCACACAATTATGCACTCCTGGATGTGTTCATGCATGTCATTAGAGCATGCAGACTTTCAAATATTCAGTGAAAGAGGAAGAGGAGGATGGATTTGAAATATCAGAGGTGTATGCAACATAGTTTGAGGTCAAGGAGGGATTCAACATCAGCAATATTGAGCAAATGGAGGGGGAAAAAGACAAGAAATTGAAGAAAACTGACATGAAGCAAACCCGCTTGAAGAGGCACCAGCATGATGACATTTGTGACAGTGGAGTGGCTAAATCAAGGCTGACTGCACTAGCAGTCTGGACTGATTAGAGTTTACTAATCATCAATCTGACTCTCTTGGAACCACTTGAGAAAATGTAGAGGCTGTTTACACCTTGCATTAACCTGCGTTTTCAGTGGTTGGATGTTCAGATCTCACTTGACCGCATAAAAACCCAGGTGTAAAGACACCCAGGACATATTTTGATTAGATTACAATCAGATCACTCAAACCACATTCCAAGGTGGTCAGAGACAAACCTTGACCACATTCAACCCAAGTGTAAATGGAACGTGTTCTCTACATATTCTATGTTTTCTATAAATGTATTTCCGAATACGAATTACATAAGCAAAAATGTGTCTGCCAAGCAGCTGACAAGCAGATGAGGATCAATAAGGAAACACAAGAGGGAGGGTGCCTGAGGCCTGGAGTTATTCCCAAACCAAGTGCTTTCTTGCACTCTGGGCCAACAAAAGCTCCCAAGTCTAACTTGTCAATTCGTGGTAGGTGGAAAAAGTAAATGCATGTACAACAGAAACTATGTATAGTCATATGCATAAGTTTGAATCCATTTATGTGTTTTGATGATTTTCTATTTGGTAGTTCCTGTTTATTTGCTGAGTTTAACATACTAGAGAAAAATTAAGAATAATATAAAATGAACCATAACTTTTGCACAGGCCTTATTTTATCTTTTCTTAATATGTTAGATTCTGCAAATGCACATCAATAGTGCGGAATGTTCAGAGGTGTGTTCTCTGTAGATTATAGTTACTCAGTAGACTAAGTAACATATTCTCACTCAGAAGATCAACAAAAACATGTCATTTCACCAGGGGCACCTAAACTTTTGCATACGAGTATATGTGTTAAAGTGCTTTTTATGCAGAAACATAAAACCCTCATCTCATCTCTTATGATTTGGGATGCATTCTAGTGAAAAGTGTAAAGGTCAAAGTATATCCAGATACCATCCAGATATGAATCACATGCTAATGCAAGATTTATAAAGTCTCATAGTGCGAACTTGAATAAACACACTTAAGCAGGCGCTGTCTGCAACAAAAGCTTCTCCTACTTGGGTCATCAGTACAAACAAGCCTGACCGATACCAAAGGTGGAAATGACACGGAAGAGAGTGCAGCTGATGGTAGCAAAATGTTTAATAAGCCAATTCAGGTATGTAGGTGATATAGTTTTTAATGTGGCCGTTGAAATGTTAAAATCTGAAAACAAGCTACTTATTAAGTTCTGAAAATCCCTTGTTTCTTATTTTTGTCTTATCTTCTGTTTGACACATGCAGTTAACATGCAGAACCATAAATAGGCATCCTAAAACACTTAAACCATTTAAAACTAAATAACAATGTCTGTTTGCATTTACAACAGCATACCTTGCACTCATTTGAGGCTAGATAAGCACAAGCCCAATGGTCACATTCCTTGTAGATTTGGTCTTTAGTTTTAATGTTCTCACAGGCTGTTAAAGTGAGATGATTCTCTGAGAACTGTGTATTGTCCGTTTACAAGCAAGCAAACTGGTTCTCTGGGCCTTCGACCTGTTATCAGCTTGGCTAGCATGCCTTTGTAGAAATGAAAGAACTAGGTAGCATCTCCGTTCATCTGTGTAGACCACCTTCAAAAAGGTGTTTGGATGTTCATCCTCTAAAAGACAGTGTTCTCCAACATCATTCTCTGTGCTGACTGCATGTGCTGAGGCACCTGTTACACACTTTGTGATGGAGAACCTCACTCTGGTGGTGGTCCTGCAGAAATCATGCTAGTTGAAGGTTTAAGCTTATTTGGTGACGGTATCTCAGGTGGATGTGGCCTTCTTTGCAGTTCCAACTTTGCCTGAGCAGGGATCAGTTTCAGAGGCCTGCCGCTTCGCTTTCTCTCTCCTCTGGATTCTCTGTGTGGAGATTCTGTTTTCTTCATTGACTGGCATCTCTGTTTTTGTGGTGGATCCTTGACGTCATCCTCCTGTACATCTAACTTACAGTCCTGGCCAAGTAACAACAGATTTGACACATTGCTATTAAGCTGCAATTGGTAAGACTGTGCAACATGCAGACAAATTATATAATTGAGTATAACCAAAAAGATGATTTATGGCAGTGAATGTAATGTGTGTATACAATCATTGTCTATGTGCTGTTCACAAATTCTTCTGTTCGGTTGGACAAGCTTTACAGAACATGGACAAAAATCCGATTCAACTTAATAAAAACTTGGGTGATCGGGTGTAGTTTTAGTTCATCTCACCCTTCTTACAGCTACAGCAAGCGTCCATGACTGAATCATCTCCTAATGCTTTAGAGACTGTGTGGCTTATTGATGCTGGGATTTTGTGGTTTATTATTTTGTTGTTGGGACCTAAAGCTTTCCACCTCTGTGTGTCTCTCTGCTGCTGACTCAGCCATGCTGTAGAACAGTGGTCATCTACCCTGCTCTGGAGATCTGACCATCCTGCTGATTTCACCTCCAACTCAAGTCTAACACACCACATTCCCCAGGGGTGTCCAATCTCATCTGCACTGCGGCTGCAGGTTTTCATTCCAACAAAGCAGGAGCAAAGCAAGAATGGGTACCACTGCCGGAAACTATAAAGGCCTCTTTCTACCGGCCCCTCGTAGCTGTTCTGCTGGTGGAATGGAAATCAACTTGATATTTTTAACCATCTCAGGTTGATGATGTCGTATGCGACATCAAAGGATGTTGTAGATAAAAGAAAAAATATTTTGTGAACGCATGCTAGAGATGTACTTTCATTTTGCCTGGAAGGGTAGCATTGTTCCAGCGACAAGTCAGGAATACAGCCTTTGATTGGTCGGCAAGTCAAGAACACAGCCTATGACGTGTCGACCCACTCAACCCAAGGCGTCAGTGGAGAGCTAACTGCCCTGCTAACGAAAACAGTGACTCTTTTCAGCACTGAGAAATGGATAAATAATCTCACAAGACATTCAGTGTTGGATTTGCCATTGTGGATGTATTTTTCAAAGTCTCTAGCCTTCCGGGAAAAAATTAAAGTAAGTCTGTAGCATGCAGCGTTCCCAAGATAATTATTCTTTTATGTACGACGTCCTTTGATGTTGCATTTTCCCTGTAACTCAGATTAACTAGGACACTCTTGGCGCTCTGTTTGTGAAATGTTGTGATTCTGTGTTGAGCTGCTAGCGAGCAACGAAAGGTGAACTACACTACTAACTACAGCGTTCTTGATTAAAAAAACTGTGCACAGCTGCCACAAAAAATAGCATTTAAACACCCACAAAAAAAAACACTTCTATAAATGTTTACTTGTTTGCTGACCATTCAGTTCGCTCCCAGTTTTGTAAATCATACATATTCCTATTGAAATATATTCCATCAATGTTACTGAAGAAAATTCCTAAGTCAACTGAGGGACCTCCTCTAAAACAGGCTGCTGTGAAAAGGGCTTGGCTAGGAAACTTGGCTAGTTGTGTGCTTACAGTTTTTTCATTAGGCTGAAAGGAATTTATACCAATGTTCTTTAAAGCCTGTCCAGCCCAGCAACAGTATCTATTAAAGAAAGCATCTGTAGGCAGAGCATGGATTTATCAGGCCAAATCAGGGTGGCCCACATGATTACCTGTGAGGGATTTGGGATTCTGATAACAGGCACACAGCCTTCAGCCCAGGAGTCTGGGGTTGAAGGTAGGGGTTCCGTGTCCTCCTGCAAGTCTGAGATTATGTTTGCTTCATCACCTTCATCACACATTAGGTATTGGCAATTTATCACCTGGACCATAGCATCCTTTGCCCAAGCCACACAGAATGGCACTAGCTGTGTGAAGGAGAAAGTTTTGAGTTAATGCTTACACGAATGTTTTAATGGCTCATAGCCTACATAAGGCATTAATGTATTACTTTCAGAACAATGCATTCAGCTGGCATTGATACAGACGGTTATCGGAACTATAACTTTCTACAACTGAGCTGTACTACCTGTTCCTTAAGGTCCAACTCGTAACACTTCTCCATCACACTATTCAAGAGTTCCTCCACCGTGTCTGCCACAATGTCCTCTCCATCTTGCTCAGATATCATGGACAGCCATTCAGACTCTGTGAGGCGACCACAGACAATGTCCACCACGTCTGGAGTTTGAGTGGGAGGCGGGGGCTGTGCAGATGTGGCCCGTCCCTTATCAGCTCGGCTCTTGGATGTGGCGCGTGACATTGTTCCTAAGGAAATTAATGTAAAGATAGCCTCGGATTGTTTTCTGACTTTGATTTTTCAGTCCTGAAGACTGAAGGCTGCAACTTTTAATATGTTATAATGCAACATCTACTTCTGTAATATCTGTCCGAGAGACATTCCTTCTAGTTAGCAAATTTAGCTACTTTAAGGTGCTGAAACAGACATTCGGTTGTGCACACACAGCTTGTATAATCTACATAGTAAAGCACTGTCAGTAGAAGGGGATGCTCTGGATCATTTGCACATGAGCCTAAGGTCACCATGCCCAATGCCAAGCACCAGCTGTAGGACACTCTTACTAAGAAAAAAAAAGGAAAATTTACAAATCAAACAAAGAAGCTGCTGGTGTTATCAAAACAATGAGCTGGCCGTCCCAGAGTCCAGACTTCGATGTCACTGAACGTGTGCAGGATTACCTGGATGGTGGCAGGCAGAGAATGCAACCAACTTGTCAGACTGAAATTTGGAAGTATGGAAAAATATCCCTGCAGATTTGAAACACTGAAAAGAAAGAAGGCTGTAGTTAATGAAGGCAAAGCGTGGACACGTTTTGATCATATTTTGTTGTTGAGGCTTCTGTGTAACCATCTGTTAAATATATATATATATATATTTTTTCCTGATGCTGAAAAATAATACCTTGAAAATAATGGCTTTTTTGACTGGACGTTAAATTCTATCAGCAGCACAGTACAAGTTAATGTGTGTCTGATTTAATTAATTCAGTGTTGAATAGCCACATCACTACTTATTGTATTGTTG
Source organism: Piaractus mesopotamicus (assembly GCA_023558415.1). Lineage (NCBI taxonomy): Eukaryota > Metazoa > Chordata > Actinopteri > Characiformes > Serrasalmidae > Piaractus > Piaractus mesopotamicus. The sequence goes on from JAILXH010222862.1 coordinate 6,744, forward strand.
ATAGTATTTATTATAATAAATTGAATAGTGTTATACACGTTTATGTCCCAATTAAATCACTTTTTACGCACATTTTTGCAAAGTACTGTGTGATAATGAAAACGGATTAGTCCACTGTGATCCCTGCGATTTCATAACGTCGATTTACAGTCCTTAGAAAGACAAATGTAAAATAGCTTAACACCTCCAAACAATTCATTAACTTAGCTAAGACACTTGTAGCCAGCTGGCGCACACACACTGAACACAACACTGACTGCACAGTCGACATTGTAAAATCACCGTTATAGATGATGGATGAACTCCTCTCTACAGCACAGTTTACTGAAGCGAGTGCGTTGACTTAACCCGAGTGACCCGTTTTGCACGCTGCCTTCGCTCCTCAAACAGTGTTATCATCAGATGCAAAGTCCAGCTCCGTTTTCTGACAGTGAAAACTAAACGGAGTGAGTTTGCGATCTCCTCTGGATCAGCCGGACATAGAATGTTAGTTGCTAGGCAACACATGCCTCTTAGGGTCTTGCCACGCCCACGACCTCTCGCCTGCCTCGGAGAACCTATGTTCGTGTTCCAATTGACGTGTAGGCTAGTACACTAGCTAGGACATTCTAGTAAGAGGTACACATTATTGACTGTGAATAGGCGACACTTAAACCACGGCAATTGGAACGCATTTCAGAATGTGTTCCTTCCACTTAACTTCAGTGCAGCGATTTGTCTAGAGAGAAGTAACAACAGCTAACGACTCGTACGGTGCGCACTAGCTAGGCACTCTAGTAAGGACGCAAGCACACAGATTGGAACGCACCCTGAGTGTACGCACTACGTTGCCGCTGCCGTCACCATGGCTGCAGAGGACGCGAAGTGGTAAGAGCTATTCTGCCTGTTGGCTAACGTTAGTGAAATCTATGGCCCTCATTTACGGTTAACTCACATTGTCCACGTTGTCAACGTTTATTCACACGTTTACTGTCATCTTACGTTGTTGAACACTGTTCAACTGACCAAACATGACATTTTTTTCAAACACATACGCTGTAGCTAATGTTAGCTGACTGTAGCTTGCTTGCTAGCTCTACTCCGCTACAGGGGAGGAGGCTGTAGCTTGGTGGCCTCGTCTTGAGTTAGCTTGCTTGCTAGCTAATGTTGCTGGAGCCAAACGGTAACTTTCCTATTAACTATTCACTCTGCATTTTTAAAGCAGTGATTTTCGTAAGCCAGCATAATCGGTTGTCAGTCCATCAATGCGGTTAGTTAACCGGCGCAAGGATGCAGATTAACCTAGTCTAATTTCCTCTAAGGTGTTTAGCTACTTGTCTTGCTAATGTCTTTATTTATCCCAGACAGGGCTAGCTTAGCTAACGTTACAGTCAATGAAGATACGGACCGTTTTATGAATAAACCTTTTTATTTCATAAATACAGTGATAAACTGACTATTTTGTTAAACACAGTGTCAGTTTTACTAGTTGTTAATTTTAAAAGTTAAATTCAGGGTGCTTTAAAGGGGAACTTCACGAATTTTTCAAAAGTTCTAACGTACATAATTAAATGGTTAAGATGTAAACAAAGTCATTCAGAGCGGTTTGATGTGAAATGCTCCGTTCACAGTGTTTTTGATAGGAACCAGATGTCTGAAGAGTTTAATGCTTCTGAAAGCTCCCCTCACAGACAGCTATTACATGAAGTGGCTGTAAATACTCTGCCTGACATCTGAGACATCGTGTCATGATTAAGTCTTGGCCTTTTGATAAAGTCTTGGCCTAAAACGTCTTGTTAATCCATTCATTTTAATCCATTTACATATAACAGGTCAAAAGACACGTGTAGGTTCACTGGTGGTTTTGGATAGTAAATAAAGTGGCTATGTTTGTGCTGAAGACATTGTGACCCTTGGTTTTTATCACCACGGTAAAGAATCAGAGTCTGTAAGTTTCTCTACAACAAACCACTTTCATATCAAACCACTTTGAACGACTTTGTTTACATTGCAACAATGAAATTACGCAAAAAAGAGTAAATATCGGTGGACTTCCCCTTTAAGACAAATCTTACGTGAACAGTAGAAGCTGTAATGTTTCTCTCTTTGTGTGTTTCAGAAGTAATTGTGGGGGGCTACTTTCATTTATTTGCTCAGAAATGGCAAAAATGTATCATAAAGAGAAGAGCATCCAGATAAAGAGCAGTGCATCTGCTCTCTACAACAACCTCAGTGTCCTGCGCATTGCCCCACGATGCCTCACCTATTTCACTGTGGTCCACGCCAATGTGGTCAACATGGTCAGTGCCTCCTGGGATGGACTGAACTATTCACATCGACAGCTGCAGTCCAAAGAGGGCAACGTGGCCACCAGCTCCTCACTCATTATGCAGGTAATGTTTGCGTATGACAGGTCCTGCTCCATCTGTATGAATAACAACGTGTATATGCCCGTATTATGCATTCTGTATCTGGTAGTCCTGAATATACACTCACCATCTCCTTTTTTAGAAACACCTACCATGCACTTTCACTCACTGATCCCTTTATGAGGTATAGGTCTATGGTTACACATGGTAGCCATATTTGTCAGCCACCATCTACAAAGTTCATCAGTGGTCAGCTTCTGATTGCTGGACCGCTGTTGACCAGATATTATTTGGGTGGTGGATCATTCTCAGCACAGCAGTGACATTGACATGACAGTGATGATTGTCGCGTGAGTGGTGTTGGTATGAATGTATCAGGAACAGAGGTGCTGCTCAGGTTTTTACACACGTCAGAGTCAATGCTGCGTTGAGAGTAGTGATTGTAAAACCATAGAAATGGATGGCTTCCACGAAACGTGCATGGCAAAAGTAGGCGTTTCTAATAAAGCGGCCAGCAAGTATATTGTATAGAGCAGTTGTACGCAAATGTGCATGCAGGCATTTTGGTGCCTGGTGATTTGGTGACTTATCATCGCTGTCCAAAGAAAGCGGTACCTCACAGTGACAGTATGCTTGTAAAGCATAAGGTATCTGGTAAAAAAAGAATTCATTTTAATAACATTTGTATAAATATATATATATATATATATCCAAAGCGCCTAACTCTTGTGGAGGAAAGCGAGGATTCGGCTCTCTGTAATGAAAACACCACGTTAACTTTCACAGTGCGTGGCTACTGTAGATTTTGAAAATATAAAAATAAAATAAAAAAAATACAAACTCCTTTAAAAAAAAGCACACATGTTCAAAAGTTCAGATCTCTTGTTATTATTATTGGTTTTAGCAGTTGCAGTTCTGAAATCAGGGGTTCTGCAGCCCGCTCAGCACCCCTACTTCCCGCATCCCTGTCCCTGTGTGTGTGTGTGTGTGTTTGTGTGTGTCAGACCAATAAAAACTAACAGATAGTAGATTGAAGATTCTTTATTGCCACACAACATTGTCGTTGTTATTTCTATTTGTTGCAGCTGTGCTTGTATAAAGCCACAATGAACAGCAACAGTAACAATAAATGTAGAAGATAGAAAGTCCAAAACCAAGAAAACTATAAATAAATAAAGTGTTACAGTGTAGTATCTGTAAGCAATTAAAAATAGTGTACATTGAAAGAACCAGTAGTTGTAATAAAAGGCGAATAAAGAGAATGTACATAAATGATAAAGAGCCCTTTGCCTTCCAGATGAGCATGACTTTAAGTTTGTGTGTGTTGTAAAACTGTTGTGCAGGCCTTTGGACTAGACAGTACCCATTTTTTTAGTCTGTTCAGTCTCCAAAACACCTGAGCCAGGGAAATGAAATGTTGTAAAATACTAGTAGAATACTACTACTGAGAGGAATTGTTGAGCTATAACACAAATCTGGCCAACCTCCTGCTGTATTTCACAACAACACAGGTGAATATCTTTGGCAAACCTTCTGTTGTTTGTGCAGGCAGCATGGTGTGTCCTACCATCCAGAGACCTCCTTGTCCTCACGTCTCAGAAAGGGATTCAGGTGGGTCATGAACATTCACATGCAATTCACATACAGTAGCCACCATGTCTGTGTTCTAAAGTTCTGTATTTATATAATAGATGTACGAGTCTGATGGCTCCATTATGGTGTATTGGCATGCACTGGACACTCCAGAGACTCCCACAGGTACGCTCAGATTCAGTGCTGTTGAGATCTGCTGCATATGTGTGTAGCTGTGTTTCCATCCATGTTTTTATATGTATTTTGACATATTGCATAAAAAGTGACTTGATGGAAACAGCATCAAATAAAATATCTAAAATATCTTTGCATAAAGGTTTATACACTCACTTGAGGTGTATACATTGTTTAATAAATCTGATAAATTACCATTTAAATGGATTGCCAAATAAATAATATAAATGGGGATAGAATAAAGCCACGTGGCTGATTTCTTTTGTATCAGCTCAAGCAGTGTTTGCTCGGGGGATTGCTGCAGTGAGAGACAAATACATCTGTGTAGGTAAGTGTGATGCAAACAACAGCACTGACTTCTAACTGAAAGGATATCCTTCTTTGATGGTTCATTATGGTCTGTTCATAGCTAATGGATATCATACTTTTTCCATTCCTCTATACCTCTGTTCCTGTTAGGGGTCTCGTCTGGTTCAGTGCTGGTATTTGATGTTCCCAGTAAAGGAAGCAACATTACACTCTCTGAAGTCCTAGAGGAACACACAGAGGCTATCACAGACATGGCTTCAGAGTGCTCAGGCAGTATGGTAAAGTATCTACTTACTGGGGGAATAAAATCAGGCACAGATCATAAAGTTATCAGCCCTTGGTCACATATGTTTCTTGGGCCATACTACCTTATTGGATGGTCAGAGAGTTTTTTGGGATATCACAGAAGGTTCTGCAGCACTGCAGTAGCAGCACACTAACCACGGTGTTGGGCAGGCCACAGCTTTAAGTTTTTTTTTTTTCCACAAGGCAATAACAACATTACTTACACGTTACTTACACAGACAAAGCAATAACAACATTACTTGCACATTAATGAAAAGGCAAGTGATATAACCCCAACAACCAATGCAACATTTCCCTATAAAGGATGCACTCGCTCTTGAAAAGCAACACATATTGCCAATGAAGGCAAAAAATGAAATTTGGCCAGCTAAATATACATAATTAAGGCAAAAAAGCAGCAAACCTAAAACCATCAAGCATCCTAAACTAAAGCTTACTACCACAGTGGGTTTGGAAAATTGTTTTTTTCCCCATTCTATTTATATCTCACCTCTGATGACTTTATGCAGAGGGGTAGACAGTTTGCAGATCTTTACTGACAAGGACAGTCCGTTGTGTCAGTAGATACAGTTTAGCAGATTGTAATAAACTGATGATGCTTTAATGCTAATGCATTTCTGTCTCCCTCCATCAGGAATGTATAGCTGATTTGGTGAGTGCTGATGACTCAGGTCTTCTCTGTGTGTGGAAATCTGGAGGGGATTTCCAGCTTCTCAACAAGATCCCTGGATTTGAGTAAGAGGGAAAAAAGTCTAGAGTATGTACAGGGTTGGGATGTAATGGAACACAAGTATTGGCATCTGTGTTCAGTCCAAGTTACATTTTTTAAAGGCAGTATTCAATACCAAACAGTTACTTTTTACATTTTAAATAGAATACTCTTAGAATACTTGTCCATTAGAAAAAAAGGAAACACTGTCAATGCTTGTTTATGAACTATTTTTAAATGAGCACATGTACTGTAAAGAAGAACTCAAAAATTGTCCTCTTTAAAAAAACTTCCTGCTAAAGCCTGAGTAGACTGGTACATCAAAGTGATGATCGGTTATTAATCTTGTTGCTGAGCTCTGCTAAAGCCTAACAGTTATTAAATTCAGTTATTGATGTCAGTGTTACTGAGGTCTTTTAAGGGATGGTCAAACTAGTAATGTTCCTTATCAATGTGTATTTTAAATGTATTCTGATTACCTTTTTATGCATTGTAACAGAACATTGTAACTGAATACAATTAGGACAGTGTATTCAGTATTCAGCCATCACTACTTTTTCATGGTGTTTTGCCCAACTCTGAGTATGTGCTTGAGACAAATAATGTAAACACATAATGAGCAAACAGAATACAAAAAAATTTGAACTTTCTAAGTCTTTCTAAAGCTGTTAAACTGTCAAAAAGTGGAAATGTTTTTCATTTTTGACATCTTTTGAACTCCTAGCACTAGCTGCTCCTCTATAAAGCTGTGGAAAGGCACTGTGATAGCCGGTTATGGCACAGGACAGATTCGCCTGTACGAGGGAGTCACTGGGATCCTGCATGCTGAGGTCAACGCCCACGCCCGCTGGATCTACTCACTGGACATCGCTCCTTTCACTGGTCTGGTAAGAGCAGCAGCTCTCTCTCATGACAGCATGCGTAACACTGATTTATGGACAGTGACTGTATGTTTTTCTTTTCCTCTGCCAACTCAAAGCTGCTGTCTGCTGCTGAGGACTCTCTAGTTCGAGTGTGGCATTTAACTGTCGCCCCAGAAACCAACAGTGTAGAGGTGAGTTATTAGTTCGTCAGTTAGCCCTAAATTCAGTCAAAACTCAGTTGTGTTTAGCTGGCCTGTCCATGCTCACAAGTGTATTCTTTCAGAGCAACTATCATGAGGTTGGACAAGCTTCACAGAACACTGACAAAAATATCATTCAATCTAAAAAAACGACATACATTTACAGCAAATTATCCATTTCAAAAAAATATTTGTTTTGAATGCGATCTGTTAGGATGGGCCAATTTTTTCAGGGATGAGCATCTGGTTCACTAGCTTCAGATGTGAAAAGCTTGCTAAGGTAACATCATTGCCTACACCACTAGCATAGCTGAAGTTATTTACCAACGTTTTCCCCACTATGTATATCAGCATTATGTAAAAAACCAGAAAGTTTGTAGCTTTATTACGCAACAAAGGGAACTATACCTCATCCTAACAGTGTGGCCTTTCCCATACATATAATATAAATATCATTCAAAATAACATAATTCTTTTAAATATCTCATGTCCGAATACTTAATTATTTTTTAAAGTCTTTTTTTTTGGGTGGCAACGCAGTTTGAAGCAATTTGGAAGAGTGATACTGATAATGGTAGTCCTTTTGTGAAGTGGCACCTACATTTGTGGGTGAGGCAGGTTTAGGTCAACTGTAACTTGATCTGGTCTTTTTTGTTGTCCTTTATAAGAACAGCCTAATATAATTACTTTGTAATACTATCAAAAGCAGTTCATCCATACTGTTCCACTCTTTTTCTATGTCCAGATCGAGCACCTGTATAATGAATGTGTGACGGACACTCAGATTTGTGGAGCCAAGTTCTGCGATGGTGACGGCTACGCATTCGCAGTCACGGGCTACGACTTGAGCGAGATCATCCGCTACACACAGGCTTAGAGAGTGCTCCCTGTGATTACCTGAGGAATGTTTACTGTAAGACACAGCGCCTGACTGTGTGTGATGGTAGAGCTCATTTGTGTGTGATTTGGTTTGCAGTATAGGTGCGGAGAGCAAGACTGTCAGCAGTACATTGTGTTCTGTGTACTGTAGTGGAAGCTGAACTCTGGGTCCAAAGAGGTGTGTGAAAGTCATCGTCATGTTTCTACAGCCATTCATTGGTCTAATTTAATCACACTGGTCAAAGTGGAGCCTCGGTTTAAAGAAATAGTTTTGCAGAAAATCTAATTTGCACAGGTTTTCCTTTAATTCAGTTGCAGTCAGTCAGCCAAGCGTTTCGTGTCTGACGTTTGTGTCTTTTCTGGAGCTAAGAAGCAAAATAAGCTAACAAATATACTGACCAAGTGGAGTAGTGCAAATGACATGCCTAAATACTCTAAAACTGTGCTGTGTAAATTAGATTTTTCACAAAACGTATTCTTTTGAAGATGAGCCAAGCCAGAGATAATAATGATTCTGCGGTCAGTTCTTTTCTAAAGAGGTTGCAGCTGAAAATACAGGTGGATATTTTGAAAGAGTATAGAAGAGAGACAACAAAAGACTGGTAACTAGACATGACTGTGATAATAGTATGTAGACATTTAAATAAAAAGAAAAAAAATTAAGTAGGAATGCCTTTGTTTCATACAGTACTGTGCAAAATTCAGAGACCCCCCTTTCGTTCATTTACTTTCCAGTGAAAATGCCCAGTAAGTACAAATAATTTTTAGCTTGGTTTAAGCAGCAAAATGATATGAGAGTATTACACAGAAGCCTCCAACACTAAGGATAATGTCAAATCTGTCATTGTTTAGTTTGTCCACTCTTTAGATTAGTGCACCCTACGGCCAAAGCAACTACCCAAACTCACCTTAGCCTTTGCATCTACAGTGGCTATAGGAGATATTTCTGAGGAGATTAGATTTAAGATAATCCACTTGCATAAGCACGTGGAAAAGCAAAAGAAAATCAGTGAAAAAACAGGAGTTTCCAAAGACTGGAGTTTAAAAAATGAATAAATTATATAGACAAAGATAAGGTAAGATAAGATCAAGCTCCACTTGTGCTTCAGATGTGAAGTAATCCACAGATGTTTCTGTCCATCCTTCCACTGTGAGAAGACAGCTCAACACTAAGCTGTTGCTGAGAGAAATAATAAAATTTGCAGTTCAGTACCAAAACTGGACATCTGAGATGTGGAGTAAGGTTTTATGGACTGATGAGCAGAAAATGCAACCAATTTCTAAGACTGAACTTTGGAGGTGTGGAAAAATCTCCCTGCAGATTTCTTTGAAAAACTGAAAGTAAGTCTCCTGAAAAGAATGGAAGCTGTATTAAAGGTAAAAGGTGGACACACTAAATACTCAAAAAATGCTACTGAGTTTAGTTGTGGAGCCTTCAGTGTAATTTTCAGTTAAATATATATGTGTTTTTCTACCTTTTTCCCTGATGCTAAAAGTTGTGTCTTGTACTTAATGGCTGACTGTTTTAAATGGAAATCAAATAAATGTGGGGTGGTTTCTGACTTTTGCACAGAACTACAGGTGAGTATGTATTCTTGTATACTTCTGTACTAGGGGTTATATTGGAAACATGCTGAGTGACCTCTTTACGATAGACGTTATGTATATCTTCATATCAATTTATGTGGCTGAAGTCGAATTTGTATCAACATAGTTTGAATGTATTTATTTAATATGAATGTTTTTGTGTTAATGAGTGAGACAGACTATTTTTCCTTAAAGAATTTTGATGTCTTACATTATGCACTTCTGGTGCAGGAACTGTTGTCATAACATTATAGTATTATATTTTTCTTGATTAAAAACACTAGTCAATAAACGTTCATGCTGCATTTTATCAGAGCTTTTGTTGCAATTCCATAGATCCACCAGTAGATGGAGCTAAAATTGAATATTGGAAGCTCACCACATCTCACAAAAAAAGGCATATGAAAGGTATGATTTTTCAAAATGCCAATGAACTGTTACAGTGAATGATAGTAATTTTGTATGAATCACTATTGGTTTGATTTCCATCGCATAAATCCTTGAGAATTACTGTCAGCAGAGTGTATAATCTAAGAGGAAGACCAGGGGTTATGGTTACGCTTGGGAACTGACCCATTTAAACAACTTCTGGTTTTCTTTTTCTAACAGGAGTGTATACAACACATAATGCATGGCCATGTGATAGTGTGTTGATTAGGTAAGCTGTATGACATCACTGATCATAGAACACATCTAAACATCTGCTGAAGCTTTTGGCACATGGTCTCTATATGGCTTTAGTAATGTTAGGGTGGTTACTTCCTATTATATTAACAATCGAGTAATCTAACAATTATTTTGACAAATTATTTTAAATAGATTTTTATTCAGTTAATCAAGAAGTTTTTGTTTTAAAGGGCAAGCAATAAAATGGACTTCCCTGAACAGTGCAGTACTAAACAAAAGTCAGAGAACACATTTCATTAATTAAATTCTCAGTCAAAAAGGCCTTTAAATCCAAGTAATTAATTTATAAGGAAACATTAAATACAAAATATTCCACTTGCATAAGGAAGGAGAAAGTCAAATGTAAATGAAGCAAAAAACAAAAGTTTCCAAAACTGGAGTTAAAATGATTAAAAGATGTAGAGAAAATGGGACTCCTCATAAACAGAAAAAATCAAAGCTGTTTCTGTCCATCCTTCTGCTGTGAGAAGACGATTCAGTGCTATGATAGTGAAAGGATGTGTAAATGACAGGAAGCTGTTACTGAAAAGGAAATAGACAAAAAAGAACATTTACAGATCAAACAAAGAAACTGCTGGTGTTCTCAAAACAACTGCCACTCCAGAACGTCATTGAATGTGTTTGGGATAACATGGATGGTGAGAACTGGAAAATGCAACCAACGTCTCAGACTGAACTTTGGAAGTGTGGAAAAATATCCTTGCAGATTCTCCCAAAAAAAGTGAAGCTGTATTAAAGGAAAATGGGGAAAATGCTAAATAGGGAAAAAATATTTTTTTGTTTTTTGTCATTTTATACATTACAGAGCAAAAGTTTTAGGCCACTGAAAAAAAAGTATCTAAAATGTTATTTACCATGGCAGTAAAAATGCTAATATCAGCATTAATACATGAAGTAGTTATTTTATGTATGCCAATGTGTTTGCTTATCAATTTTCAAACCACAGGAAGTCCAGTAATATTTATTATTACTGTCCATTATCTAGTTTGGCTTATGAATATGGCTTTTAACATGTTAAATCAAGTGTTCTGGTGATGGAATTTAATAAATCTGTGTGATGGCTGGAGGCTTGGAGGAGACATCTGGAGCCAAACTAGCTCAGAAGATATCAACTTTTTCTCTGAAACAAGAAATTCTTGCTTCATTTTGTTGTATTTATGTTTATTTGCATTTATTGTAATGTACACACACAGGAACACTTATTGCAAAGAGTAAATCATTTTAATTAATGTGCTTAGGTGCCTAAGACTTTTGTACAGTACTGTATATTTTCTGTTTTTTTGGGGGTTTTTTTTTTGTTTTGTTTTTTTTTTGCACTGATATAACTGAATAACTTCTACTTCAAGGCTGTTTTGGCTGGAAATTAAATAAATGACGATTGGTCACTGATATTTTCACAGTACTGTATACCCACAATGCTTTACTTTATCCTTTTGGTAAAATTGCATAATCAAGTGTAATCGATTAATGGTGAGAGTCTTCATTCATATTTTTCTATCTTGCTATGATTATTTGTCATCATTATATCACTGACCTGCATAAGTCTCCCCTGGCTTAGCACTTAGCTACATCTTCCTGGTCTTTTGGGTCAGATGACCCAAAGTGCTATAACCTTAAATAACCTTTTTTGATATGATGTGTATGTTGACAACATATGTTCTTTTTTGTCCCGAAATGCTGCAGGCTTTGTTATGCCACAAATATTTGTGTCCGTAGGCCGCCACCTTTCTTGTCCAGTTCACTCAGAATCTGATTGGAAACGGTGAACGTTGATGTTAAAAACACACGCTGCAAGACTTACGTAAGAATGGCTAACTCTGCCCAGTGCAGTCTGACACTGGGGCTGCGTGTGAAAGAGACCGGACATCAGGGACACAGAGCAGCTTATCTGAATGGGGGGCTTTGGAACTGATGTTAGCTGGAGTACAGAGAGAGAGAGGGAAAGCAAGTGAGAAGTCCGATGGCTGCTGCTTTAATGGAGTTACGTAACATAGCAGTGGAGAGGTGAAAGAGAGGGGGAGAGCGAGCGGGATGCTTTTAAAATCATACTGCTCACTGGGTGGTAAGGTAATGAACTCCATAACTGGACTGTGGACAGAGGCTGTGTCCAAAATATTCACTGTATAATGCACTAATTAGGGTGTCTGCCATTTTCACAGTGTCAAAACTAATTTTCACTATGAAGCCATGTTTCATGCACAACCTCAATTCCAAAAATGTTGGGACAGTAGGTGAAATGCAAATATAATCAGAAAGCAGTGATTTATAATTAATTTTTGACCTGTATTTAAAGATAGCAAACAGACAAGATATGTAATGTATTACTTCATCAATTTCATTATTTTTTGTAAATACACCGATCAGGCATAACATGAGTTTTTAAACACTTCTGTTGCTTCTGTTATGGACATCACAGAATGGGCTCCGGCATTTTATGACCAATCAGTGTCAGTGAACACTGTCTGTCGCTGCATCCACAAATGTGGAAGTCATATGTCAGCAAAAACCAGAAACGCTGCTGACTTCTCTGGGCTCGAGTTCATGTGAAATGGACTGATGCACAGAAGAAACGTGTACTGTCATCTGACAAATCAACCTTTCAGATTATTTATGGAAATAATAAACATTGTGTTCTCTGGGCCAAAGAAGAAAAGGACCATACCAGCATAAAGTTCAAAATCTGGTGTTTGTCATGATGTTGGGGTATTAATGAGGAATCCGCACATCTGTAAAAGCGCCATTAATGCTGAACACATTTTAGAGGAAAATATGCTGCCTTTAAGATGCTGTCTTTTTCAGGGACGTCCATGCTTATTTCAACTTGGCAACACCAAGCCACATTTTGCACGTTACAACTGCATGTGTAATCACAGAACGCAGGTGCTAGACTGGCCAGCCTACAGTCCAGATCTGGCTCCCAGGGAAAATATGTCTTATTAAAATTTAGATGTGTCTTATTAACATTCAAAGTACAACAACAAAGGCTCAGCAAGTTTAGAGATCACATGTGCACTGCTCAAAAAATGTTGTGTTCGTAGGCCTATATAAAAAAAGCTTTTCAGCTTTATAACAGCTTTATAATGCATGGAAATAATTACACAAGCACTATATAGAACACTACATAAACATTGTTATAGGGAACAGCGATGGTCCCCTAATCAGTTTTCCCTACGTTGGAACACTATAACATTATAAGAAACATTGTAAGAAACAGAATTTGTACGTAAACGGTTTTGTATGCTAACATTACACTGTGTTGCTCATGACTCTGCAAAAATAATCACATTCCTTTGCGTTCAACAGAGTGCATTATAGGTATTCTGTGTTGTGACTAGGGGACATTGTACACTACCTGTTGCAGCTGAAATTGTAGCAGTGCACTGGATATTTTCTACTGTTTTCCAACATCTCTACAAAATGGCAGACTCCAAAAACAGTGCGCTATATAGCGAATAGAGCCTAGTTTCAGACATATCCAGTAAATTCAATAACATCCTCCCCTGATGTGGACTGTAGCCTCAGGGGCTGCAGCTGGGGACTGTCGGAAAACACAGCCCAATACAATACCGCTCAATACTGACCGCTAGTGTGTTCCACGGCTGGTCACTCTTTAATTCCAGTACTGTACTTAGACCTCCTGAGAGACACCAAGCAGCCACTTAATTGAAACCTCATCCTTCTTCCTACATTCACTGTCCAGTTTATCAGCTCAGCTTATTAGTTCATCTGTTTCTCTGCATACTTTGTTAGCCCAGTTTTACCTTGTTCTTCTGTTCAGGACAGAGCAGTTATTATTTGGGTGGTGTTCATTCTCAGCACTGCAGTGACACTGACATGGTGGCGACGTGGTGACACAGCAGTGCTCCTGGAGTGAATGGTGTCCATTCACTGTCCCCTCTATTAGACTCTTCTGTCTTGATTGTCCACCTTGTAGATGTAAAGTCAGAGACGATAGCTCATCTGTTGCTGCACAGTTTGTGTTGGTCATCCTCTAGTC
>JAILXH010222927.1:24103-34314 GCA_023558415.1 Piaractus mesopotamicus
CTCCTTACTGAGAGAGGGCTGCAGGTACAAGGCTTATCATCTGGCTGCATCTGAGACCAAGAAACGGTCCAGCACAGCCAGCATCCAGTTCACCGCCACCAAGAAAACACAGTTTCAGGACATAGAGGTAAATCTGAGTAATGTGTTGTAATACTGGTTTTATGGCTAAAACAAGCAGTTTGTCTAAAAATTTCTTGGAAACTGGATAACTGTATTCTCCCTGAAGGCTTCTGAGTGTGCATCCTTTTCACAATGATCTCATTTCTGCAGCCATTTCTTACACTGAATATAAATCAAAATAAATATGATTACTTTGAAACAGGTTTGTCCGGAATGGTTAAGCACACATTTTCCTGCGAGGCAATTAGCAAGCTTCAGGGATCTTCAGAACCCTGGATTCAGCTCTCCGTGTGGAGAGGTTGATATTGTAGGCTATGTCGTCTCTTTCGTGGACAGACAAGGTTAGTTATCTTCTTTTTGCAGTGTTGCAGTGATGTTAGTGGCACCGAGTGTTATTATGCAGTAGTGCATTATCCTCAAGACATTTGTGCATTTTCATTTGTATAATGACGCTCATAATGACATCTAAGTGATCTTACCCTAACTATTTTATGAGCTTTATATATAAAATGTGTGTGTGTGTGTGTGTGTGTGTGTGTGTGTGTCTGTGTGTGTGTCTGCAGCTCCCTCTCCAGTATTGTACTTGGTGGATGACAAGTTTGACTTTGTCTCTGTGAGGAGCTTCAGTAGTCTGGTTCAGCTAGCTCTGGAGGACCTGGTGAAGCCATTTGCTTTACTGGCTGTAAGCAACTTGCAGCTGCGGGAGCTCTCTGGGCCTGTTCCCAGACTTTATGCTGGAGAACAAGCACTGTTCTCTATAAACCCAAAAGAGGCCCACTTGCAGGAAGCTGTGGCTCACCTGAAGACCTTTGTACAGGTAACAAGTGCAGCTGATTCTTGAGCAAATAGACTCAATTGTGAAGTTTGTATATTGTTTCAGAATGTTTTTTGACTTAACACCCAAAAGGTGACTTTTTGGTAATATTTAGAGTCGTATGCAAATGATTGGGTGGATGTGTATGTATATACACTGATGTGCCAAAAGTCATGGGATAGCAGTATGTAAATTGATTATGAAGTGGTGTTACCTCAGGGGACGGTTTGTGTAAGGTGTTATCTTGTGAGTGGGGTTGAACACTGGCCAGCGTGCTCATGGCAAGGCAACATGAATAATCAGAGTTCGAACGAGGCATGATAGTGGGTACCAGACAGGAAATTCCATTTCCAAAGTTGTGCGGGCATTTAACGTTCCTCGATCTGCAGTGTACCAGGAATACGTCACAAGAAGGCATTACCACTCACAGTAGACAACACAGTGATCGCCTACGGGTGCTTAATGATCATGATTGGCAGCATCTGGCTAGAATTGTCTGTGCAAACAAGCGACTCTGGCAGATATCAGATCCACATTCAATGCAGGAGGCCCCACACGCATATCCCGCAGGTCAGTGCAGCGTTGTTTAGCTTCCATGGGATATGGGAGCAGAAGACCCACCAGAGTGCCTCTGTTAACACCACGACACTGGATGCCTCACATGGGCTCATGAGCTTCTAACTGGACCCTAGAGGACGTGCAACATGTGGCATGGTCCAATGAGTCATGGTACCAAATGTTTCCGGCTGATGGTAGGGTTTGTGTGTGGCGCAGACCCCATGAAGCCATGGACCCCAGTCGTCAACAAGGCGCTGTGCAGGCTGGCGGTAGTTCCATACTGGGTCCACTGGTCCACCTAAACATGTCATTGACCAGTGACCACTACATTTCACTGCTTGGTGTCCATTTGCAGCCCTTCATGGGTTTCATGTACCCCCACAAGGATGGGATATTCCAGCAGGATAATGCACCTTGACCCGGGCCCAAGTTGTTCAGACTTGGTTTGAGGAGCATTCTGGAGAGTTCAGACGAATGGTGTGGCTTGCATGTTCGCCCACCATGAGCCTAAGCGAGCACTTATGGGATGTGGTGGAGAGGTCTCTTCACACCCAAGATCCTGCACCTACAAATACCACGGAGCTGTGAGTGGCTGTATAGACGTCATGGCTCAACATCCCTCCAGACGTCTTTTATCCACTTGTGGAATCAATGCCACATTGATTTGCTGCACTTCGCCAGGCTAGAAGGGGTCCTACACAATACTAGTTCCTGTCCCATGACTTTTGGCGTGTGTGTGTGAGTGTGTGAGTGTGTGTGTGTGTGTATACTGGGGATACGTTAACAAATCATGTAATTTTACCAGGTATGACACAGACTTTTGCATATGACTCTATAGACAATAATAAGATTAATCAGATTCTAGCAAAATGGCATCTGAAACTGATTAAACTGAATTAATAATGGTATTACAAAGCAAAAAAAAGGTTTTATCATATTTTTCAAATCTTTTTTCTTTTGAGGAATATTTCTTTGTGTTGACCTTTTACAGTTTATCAGTTGCTGCATGCTCAGATGGAGCCTCTGGTTTAGTAGGTTTATGTGTCACTTGTTTGTTGCCCTACAGAGTTCTGAGAATTTCTTCAGTGTTGCTGAGGAAAGGCTCTCAAATCTGATTCCACCAGGCAACTTGAAGTCTGTACAGTCCCCGAGAACTCTAGGTGTACCGTCCATGCCAAAGCCTAACAGCAGAGTGAATGTGAGTTTATTTTTTGTTTGAGAATTTCTTTTTTTGAAGTGTCAGTTTTGACGATCAGAAACACACAAGAAATATTACAGGGATATGATATTTTTTACAGTTGCTTCCTGAATGATACTTACAATTCATCACTGTCAACCTATTTTTTCCCCAATATGTTAAGCTCTAAATCTAAAATCTGCAGAAAAAAATGTTATATTTAAGTTTTATTTTTACTGTACAGTATGTGTTAAACTTATTTTCACTTCAGCAATATGTGTAATTTGACCAGGAGGATCCAGACTTTTGTATACAACTGCATGTTTTCTGTTGCTCTATTCATTATAAATATTCATACAATGTTAGGTGCATCTAGTGTTTCAAACGGTGTAAAAAGCATTTCCACATTTTATCTTATTATTCCTAGATAACACCACAGCAGTCAAGAGTTTTCTCCCCTTTTACGCCAGTGACCAAGAGAGCCCCTGCATCCACTGTTCAAACCCCTGAGGCCAAAGACCCCAAAAGTTTGAAAAGAAAGCGAGGCATAGACTACCTGTCCCGTGTTCCCTCTCCACCACCCCTCAATCCTCTGAACGTTGTCACCTCTCCCAGTGTTAAGAAGACATTTAATCCTCCCAGGAGGTCAGGGCCCCCACAGCTGGCCTGTCCAGATCCAGCCCTGACCCGTCGGTCTGCTTCCCGAGCAGTGGAGGAGCAGTGGGTGAACGATGAGGAACTGGCCATGATAGATACTCAAACGCTACTAGACTAACCAGACAGGAAGAGGCTGCCCGTCTCATGCACTTTAGACCGTCCCGGGGTAACGCTGACTCACTCAGCCTGTGGCTTTGAGCGCTGTGGACCTGAATGTAGGCATACCAATGTCTCATGAAAGAGTGATGGAAAAAATGATTGCGACTGTGTTGCTTTCTGATAGTCCGTTGAGGGATTGTTCATTTAAAAAATGATCCATATTTTTCTCCCAAGTTCTGTGTTTCTGCTGAGGTGACTTGAAAAGTGCACAGGATATATTTTTGGTTGTCCTGTTATTGTAAATGTTTTGACAAGTTTCTCAAAAAAGATCAATAAATGTTCTATTTATTTATAATACCATGTACCTTTGGCTTTAAAACTGAGAATACCTCTTTGGTTGTTGGGTGAAAAAGGCAGTAAATTTGCATAGTGAAATTGAAAAGGGGAATTCCAGCAATTTCTTTATAATAATTCATTGAGATATAAACATTCAGAGTGGTTCAATGTGAATTTCTCTGTTCTGCAGAAAGTTAGCAAGTCAGAATGGTTCACAGTGGTGGTGATAGGAACCAAGGATCTTGATATCTGCAACACACATGTAGCCGTTTTATTTAAATACCAAAACAACTAATGTGCCTACATGTCTTCTGGGTTTTTATATGTAATGTTGATAATAAAATAGCTGTATATCTGAAAAAATATGTTTTCTTTGGGGACTGTTCTGCCCTTCGATACCCTGCATGTATAATAAAAAAAAATGCATTTAATAGAATTGTTTTAGGCCAAAATCTTGTCTCAAAACATTGTCTCAGGAGGCAGCATATTCATAACCATTTCATGTATTAACCTTCTGTGGGAGCTTCTAGAAGCATTATTGACTCTTTGGACGTCTGGTTCCTATCACCACCACCGTGAACAATCAATCAAGACATACTCAGTTTCACTCTAACAGCATTTTGCATCAAACCACTGAACTGACTATTTATATCTCAACCATTCATTATGCAGAAATTTTGAAAAATTGATGGAATTTTCCTTTCAGTTTCAAACATTACAGAGGATATTATGGTCATTTGGAAACAGCATTAAGAAATAAAAACGGTCAACGAGTAACGTTCCAACCAGAGGTAGAAAAATCCTTTTTTTCCTGATTTGCTGTTACTACCACATCTAAACACCAGGAGGCAGAAAAAACCATATGTTTGTCTCTGCAGTTCAGATGATTCATTTCACTTAATACAATCACAGAGTGAGAGACACTGCTTCTTTAGACTGTGGCAAACATAATAACATATAATAAGTTAATCTGTAATCTCAGAAGAGTTAAATTGCTGCTGTGTGTGGGAGCATTTTTTGTAGTCTGTGGTTGCTGGCTTTTGTCAGGCTTGTTGTTTAGCGGAGCCAAGCCGGACAAATAATTCCTTTCTTTCATCAAGGCAGCTGTCATGTCCCATAAAAGTTAATATGCATGTTATACATTCAGACATATTTAGCTTCCTAAAATACAGAATCTACACCATGGCAGCCTTTACTCCATATAGCAGTCTGGTCTTTTTGTTTTTTTTCCCCCTCAAAATTGAGGAGCAACCCCATAATCTGCAGCCTTTGCAAAAAAATGTCTCAGAAAACCACTGACATGCCACTTTGGAGTCCGCAGTCTCAGTTAACTGCCACCGTTGGCTTCTTTCCTCCGTTTTTCAGTCTAGCATCTATTATCTCGTTTTAGGGAAAACACTGTTCTATTCTAAGCAGTGGATCCCTCTGTGATGAAAACAGCAAAAACCCTGATTTGCAGGATCATATCGCCCACATTCCAAAGTTTACTTGGCAGAAGTGTCTGCCTGAGCTCAGCTCTGAAAATACTTGTGGCTCCAGTGAAAGCGTACTCCCTGGATGGTTGCGCGTCCTCCTTTACAATGTTTTACACACAATGCGCAGTCAAGATTCAGGAAGCGATCATGAAACATGGTTTATGGTACAGTGAAAAGTAAACTTGTATTTGTAAACATTCAGATCGCTGCTGTCGGAAGAAAACCTTGTATCTCCATTTTTGATGTTTTTCAGTTTTTGACATAATTTGAAAATACTTATTACCCTTTACGTTGTGTGCAAAATTCATAATGAATGGACTAAAATAAAGGCCCAGAATGACTTGGAAAAAAGTCTGGTTCCATTGACTTACATTAAAAGTAAAGTAGGTTTTTTCCTTCTCCTGTAAAGTTACCGTTTTGGGGATATGAGGTTTTCTTCCAGTAGCAGCGATATATTTGTTCTTGTGTGCCTGTAGTAAATACTGAAAGCTTTGGTTGTACAAAGCACAACAATTTAAAATTCTTATTGCAAGCAACCACTAGAGGGCAGATTTTGTCTTATGAGGCAAGATTAAGCCTTTTTTCCTTTCCAACTTTCTTGTTCTCTACTTTTCTTCATTTTGATGCCTGATTTGGATTGTTTTCAATAACTTTTCAGCAGCTTTTCAGTTCTCTGAAGCAGTTCTTTGTGGCCGATTTTTGTCCATAATGCTGTTTTTTCATACGATGCTGTGCATGACTGATGTGATTAGTAATTTCTTGTATTGAATTTCATGCAAATATCTTCAGTCAAATTTTAACTTTTCCAGTTATAAATCGTGTGCTGGGGAGGAGGATTTCCAACAGTTCAGGAACAAGATGAACCCTAATAGTCTTTCTCCCAACCAAAAGCCAAAAGCTCTTTTCATCCCGTTTGAGCTGCCTTAATCCATGCACTTAGTCCAGCCACTGACTGTCCTCTCCCATGGCTCTGCTGAATGGGGGCTGAAATGGTAAAGGCAGCGTGGGGGGTTGGGGTTGTAGGAGGCTGAAATTGGGCTACGGCAAAGGGGAGACACTCGATAGTTTCCCCATCCGCGCTGCAGTCCCATAGTACTGAACGGATAAAGTATGGCGCACGGATCTGCCAGATCCCAAAGCTGTGAGTTAAGTTTCTTATCTCTCACTGCCTCTTCAGGAACTGTAACCTGAGCACTTAACAGCTGCTGTAAACCAGTGTTATAAAAACACCAGGCCTGATTCATTCACCCTGAAAAACAGAAAGTTCTTAAAATCTCAGAGTAAAGGTGTGTAAATGTAATGCATAGCACTGCTGTCAGAACAAAACCTCATATATCCAAAACGGTAACTTTACAGGTGAAGGACAAAAACCTACTTTAGCTTTAATGTAAGTCAATGGAACCAGATGTTTTTCCAAGTCATTTTGGGCCATTTCTGTTTGATCCATTCATCATGAAATTTACACACAATGTAAAGGACAACAGTGATTTTTCAAATTATGTCAAAAACTGAAAAACGACAAAAAATGGAGATTTTTGTTCCAACAGCAGCGATTTACTGTTAGAGACTTTCTGACCTATAAATTATATCTTAAAAGAAGAGAGATAGTTTTGTTTTTCAGCTGTTAGCTTAGTCTAATTAATTCAACAATGGTTTGGCCAAATGTGCGTACACATCTTTGCTCCAAATTTAGTCATTCAACCTAGACATGTAGCCACAAAGCTAATGTAACTAACCAGTAATAGAGACATGTAGCCAATAGTTAAAGTTGTGCAAACTGCATAACTAAGGCAGGCTATATACTTCAAACTACACAAGAAGTAAATGAAATCAAACTACCGCCAAACAAGCTGTCGTGATTTCAAACCATATGACATGGACCAGCCACAGTCAGGAGGAAGTCTCAGAACAGATGATGCGGTGGTTAGGAGGCAGTGCGCAATCCACCATACAAACTCAAACCACTGCTATTATTATTATTATTGCATTATTATTATTATGCGTTATTTTCTCCTTAACCAAAATGTAGCCCATTAGTCATGTTTGCCATCTAAGGTTTAGTTTTGCACTGGAACTACAAAGCTAATGTAGCTAACAAGTGAAAAAAACCTTATAGCCACCAGTTAGCATTGCACAAACTGCATGCCTGAGCTGTTAAGTTTGCACACGGAAAATTTATGGGATATAAGCTTCATTGCTTGTTAGCTACACTGGCCTCATAGCTCTACACACATAGAAATGATGGTTCTTCAAGGGTTCTTTAGTAAAGAAAATGGTTCTATATAGAACCATGAACACTCAAAGAACCCTTTGCATGATTAAATTGTTCTTTGCACTCTGAAAGGTTTTTTTTTCAGATTAATGGAGAATGTGATGTAGATGGTTTTGTATAGAAGCTTTTTCAAAAGCGTTCTATACAGCACCAAAAAAGGGTTCTTCTGTTACGAGCTTTACATCGAAACAATAGAACCCTTTTTAAAAAAGGTTCTATATAGAACCATCTACAGCACATTGTCAGTGTCCACCAATCTGAAGAACCCTTTCATGATGCAAAGAACCACGCAAATTATGCACAGGGTTCTTTAAGTGTTCATGGTTCTATATAGAACCATTTTCTTTACTAAAGAAGACTTGAAGAACCATCATTTTTCAGAGTGCATGGCAAAACTAAAGGAGCAAATTTCAGACAAAAACATGTCTTTTGCATTAAGGGGAAAATTTGTGTACGTTTTTGGCCAAACCATCTTTTCAGTGTCTATTCAGTGAGCAAGAATGTACGAATTTGCGTCCAAAACCACGGACTACTAAACTATACGTTCTAATGAATGAACTGCCAATGATGATGTTCTTTGTTGATGTGGTAGTAGGTGGTTTTGGATGCAGCCTGAGTCTTCTGTCATACAACAACTAAACAATGATGATAAAACTTGCTCCTGTGCTTCATCAACTGAATTTCCCATCAAGGACGAGACCTTACTGCTGTCGTAATCAATAACCCTCAGTTATAAAGATGAAGCTCTTGGATTTGCTTTTGATTAAGCCTGTTTCCCCGTGTGCTCTTGACCTTGCTTAGTTTCTGTTTACACAGGAGCCCACGGGCCATCCTCTTACTCTGTCTCCCTTTATTTAATTTCCATCACTCCCCGGCCGACTCTCCGTTGCGCCTCTTCCTCTCCAGCTTTTGCACGCTTTCGGTGGAAATGAGCTTCACAGGCAGTTGACCTTGTAGATCCACCACCTGAGGTCTGGCCCAGCAGAGCCTGCAGAATGACCCTTGGGCTGACCCTGCTGTAAATCTCGCTGCTTTCTCTCAGCCTGCCCCTTCTTTAATCTCATGAACATTTGTGGGGAATGGTGTTGGGGAAATGTTTTCTTGGGATTAGGAGTTTGGGAGTTGGAGGCCGGTTTAGTTTAACGATCCGAATTTAGTTTCCGACCCGGATAAGCCTCTCATTTGATGCACTTGCAAGGAAGTGGTTTATTAATGAGCCATGGACTATGATGAAAATATGGGTCTGAGGGTCTGAACGTGCTGGAAATCGTGGTCTGCTGCTGTTTTGGGGAGAATGAACTGGAACAATTAATTCAACCATCTTCTTCTTTCCCTGTGAATCTTCCGTCAAAATGTTTCATAGCAGGAAGATCTCACTGAAGCCATGTAGAAACCTCAATTGAACAGTTCCAATGAGATCCAATCATCTTTTACTGAGTTCTTGTTCAGTTTTTTGCTCCTGAGCATGCCTTTCACTTCCTCCGTGTTAAAATATTGCTTACATTTACATTACATTTGCAGCATTTAGCAGACGCTCTTATCCAAAGTGACTTACAAAGTGCTTTGTTATCCACTGAGAGAATGTAGCCTTAGCTAGCACAAATATGCTATAGCCTTAAGATACCCCTGATCTAAGATACTGCCAGAAACAAGTCAGCACTGATACCTAGATATGAAGATATAGGACTTTTTGTGTACAAGACATTTTAATAATTGCAAGATTAGTGTTCATTTAAAAGCTTTGCAAAGAGAAGGTTTCTTGTGAAGGGCTTGGGTTTGATTCCTCGGCTGGGCACCCAGGGTCCTCTCTGTGTGGACTTTCATGTTCTCCCAGTAGCTGCGTGGGTTTCCTCTGTTTCCATTTTCCTCCCACAGTCCAAAGACATGCAGTCAGGCCAGTTGTAGATACTAAATTGCCCCAAGGTGTGAATGTGTGTGAGAATGCGATGGATCTTTTTCATTTTCTTCTGATTCTAAATAAATACTAATGATTTCTTATGTAACTATGTTTTATCACCTGTCTGTAAAGCACTTTGAGCTGCCACCGGCATGAAAAGTGCTATATGAATAAATATTATTATTTCCTGCCTTTCGTCCGATGAATGCTGGGATAAGCTCCAGCACCTTCCGTGGCCCAGAAGGATAAGCGGCTTCGAAGATGGATGGATGGCTGCTTGCGTCAGCATTTGAACACAGCAAGGAACTCGGATGTTTGGACAGCACAGTGGATGTTCATTCCACTACCTGGATGCCAGGATGGAGAAGAGTCTTGATGCTTGTCTTCCATGTGTATTTAAGGATGGCGGGTCAAACCGGACCATATTTGAAGCACGAAGGGCTCAAGGTATCGAGCTAAGTTTTGACCATTGCCATCAGATAGAGAGGTCCGTTTTTGGCTTCGTAAGCAAGAATCGGGGTTTTTTAATATAATGTGTGCTGCATTGTGGATCAGCTGCAAAGACATGGTGGCCCAGATGGGAAGACCAGCCAGGAGTGAACTGTACAAGCCTGACAGGAGACTGAACAAGTGCTTAGGTGGGCTTCCTAGAGAGTCTTTATGCTCAGTCTTTATTGGGTTAACCCTGATGTGTTTTTAAATGAATGTGAAGGCACAATCTCAGCACTATTCTCTGTTGTTTGGGCCTTGACTCACTTCCCAGTGTCCTAAACCTTTTTTTTTTTTTTTTTTTTTTACCCCCCAAA
>JAILXH010222942.1:3881-15625 GCA_023558415.1 Piaractus mesopotamicus
TAATTGCCATCAAGTAGGGAGGGGCTGGTCCATTTTTGGCTTTGTAGGCAAGCATAAGGGTTTTAAATCTGATGCGTGCAGCTACAGGAAGCCAGTAAAGGGAGCGCAGCAGTGGGGTGACGTGGCTGAACTTGGGGACAGTGTCACTGGCATGGTGGGCAGCAATGACAGCGGAAGGGCCAGGACAAGCGCTGCTGTTGCTGCCCCCACCCATAGCTGTGTGGGACTTGACATGGCACGCTGTGGGGAGCTTTACCATATGCCGGAGGAGCCACGGCTGTAGGGCTATGGCCACAGGAGAGGGCTGGTGGTGCCTTTTTTCTTGCTTTGGACTGTATGCATACTCAAGGGCTTGGCTTGAGCTGGCAGGTCGCTGGGGACCAGCTGACTGAAGGAGAAGCTGTGTAGCCGGCACTGAAGCCTGAGGCTTTGGAGGCGTGGCTATGTGGATGGACTCATGCAAAGGCTCATGGTATGTAAGCTCCCTCCTAAAAAGGGGGCTGTTTGTGTTATGTTGGTTGTTGTCAGTTTGGGTTGTATATATGTGTTTATTTTGTTATTATGTGTTGTGGTGCGGGTTTAGTTGGGAGTTTCGTGTGTGTATATGTGTGAGGTGGGGGGTGGGGTTGGGGTGTCACCCCCAGGGTGAAGTGTGTAGCTAGAGGTGACCTCCCCCCTCGAGTTCAGTGTTTTGTATGTACCCTTTTCTGCTGTTGTGTTCAGTTAAGAGTTTCAAGGCCACCTTGTTTCTTCTGCTGCCGCTGTCACAATATGATGTAAGGCAAACAAGAAAAAGGAGAAAACAGAGAAAGACAAGGGCAAGGCAAGACAGGCTGTTGCAGATATGCTGCCGGATGTCTGAGACAATGTTTTTTTGGTAGTTTTAAGAAAATCTTGGCCTAAACATATACATTTTTAATACATTCATGGTGGTGGGGGGTCATGCAGTGTGTTGTGGCAAAATAGTATATTTTTTACCACTATTTAACCATAATCAGCCTTACTTATGGGACAAATCTTCGATTTGTCACAACAGCAATAAACTTATTTCTAGGTGGATGATGCAGGTACAGCTGCACTGGTGCAACAGCATTTTGTACTAATCCTGACACTCATTTATCCAGGATATTGGAAAAACAGAAAACTTTTTAAACGGATCTTCATTTTTATCATGCCTATCATGAACATGCACCAGCCACATATTTCACTATAGGGTTTAATGAAGATGCATTCACTTTTCAGGGTGCTTTTTTTCTATTGCACAATCAAAACAAGAACTGATCCAAACATAAACCAACTGAACTTACAGCTCTAGTTCTAGTTCATTGAAACCGTTATAATAATCAAGATTAATGATTTAATAGTTTTTTTTGTCATTCTGTACCACTCTTTTTAATCTAATTTGGCTAATCAGCTACATTGCTTGCTAGTTAGCTTACCTTATTGGCTAATATGAAACAATATACTGCACTGTTCACACAAATATCTACAGTTATAGACAATCATTTTTCTCTATTGAGTGTGAAAACATAAACAAGAACACTCCTTTGTGGCCGCTGGCATATATGCTTTATGTCACCTTATGTTAAACTCGCTACAGAGTAATAATGCAAAAAATAGCAATTAACACATCAACATACAGTCCTAGTTTACATTCTGGCGTTCTTATTTGTGATGTTAGTGTGGTTTTATCTTTATCTGGAAGAGTAAAGGATTCGCTAAATTGTCATTAGCTTCAGCTGTGAGTGTTAACAAATACAGAGGATCCTCAGTCGGGTTAATATTGCTTATAGCAGCTCTACATTCTTTAGAAAGGTGGAAAATGGGAAACGTGCACAAAATATACATACAATTCCTTACATACTTGAGTACATTTAACATTACAGCCTTAAACACAAAAAGATTTTACTGTAATTGCCAATGTTTTGTCTGTTATGTTTGTATTTATTGTAAATATCATAAATTCAGCTGCCTCCATGTTGGCTTGACGCTGCCCATATGGAAATCGGAAAATCTGAAGGGTCAGACGTGTTTCAAAATATATGTACGATCCTTTATCCGTTTATTATTACACATGTATGTATGGCCATATATCAGGGGCAGTATTACCGAAAATTATTAAGTCTGAGATCTGCTTTGTTGTCATGGAAACTTCAGTTAAGACAGACAGGACAGAAGCCATTACAGAACAACAGTTCTTAACTATAATCTTGTCTCATTTCCAGACAAGAAAACGGTTTTACAGAAACATCCTAAGTTGCCAAAATGTCCTAAATATTTTCTTAACTTTAAGTTAAACCGCAGAGTGTCTTAACTTCTGTTTTAACCGTCTGTTTTTATTGTTTTATGCAGTGACAGACAGCACAGCTCACTATAACCAGCATAATAACACCACATTTATCTACACTGAAAACGGTGCTTTGACTTGTGAGGGTTTTTTCCTAACAGGAAAGCTGTGCGCGTATGGTCGGTTGCTAGGTAACATACACGACTGTTGATTGTCAACTTCAGTTGAGTAAGTTAAGATTTGCTAACTTGAGATAAGAAAAGATGCTGCAAGATAAGATTCTTAAATCAAGGTAAGATTTGCTTCTGTACTAAATAGTTCTAAGTTCCATAATTTTACATAAAATTCTGACGAATTTGTACTTCCTTGAGTATTTTGAGGATATTGATAAAAGATAACACCATTCCTCTGCTTATTCACTGAAGTATATTGGTAGTTACTCATCAGGCCATTTTCTATGACCAAAAAAAAAACAAGTCCTAACTGGGTTAATTGAAATTTTGAATAGCTCAGCTCGACTTGCTTTCTTTTATAGCCTGTTGGTTACTTACAGTTTGTTGGTTTCTTCATCTCTGGTATTGCCTTAAGATGGATATAGTGTAGCTGTAGAATGTAGAGCGTGTAGCTGTATGCGAATATGTATTGTATACAAAGCTTTGGCTACTAATTAGTTGGAATATGCTGCACTAATCTTTAAACAAAGCAAAGAAACAAACAAACAAAACTCAAATATAAACCACTAAAGAAGTATTTCAGTTGTTGGCATCCTCAAGTGTAGCACACATGTCTAAACCCGGCCTCATGCCATCAAAACATGCCAATATATTCCCTATAGACAGAAAGTAAATGCGTGATCCATTATCTAAAGGGTAGTAATGCTGAGCACAACCACTAGGGGCGACGTACTTAGTGCCAAAAAAAACAAGTAAGTAAATAAATAAGATGATAATGAATTGCATTTGCACTCCTACACACTGGTCCCTATTGTTTCAAGCATGTAACGTAACAAACAATCAATCTAAGATCAATAAGGAGCCAATTTCTTCATAAATACATCTTTATTCTCTAATCTTTAACTCTATAGTTTCTCTTAATGTGATGTAACGGTGCATGTTTTCATTTGCGTGGTGTATTCAAAGTCTTTGTTCTTTAGTCTTCAACCATCAGGTTGACCTTGCTGAAGGGGCATTTGAGTGTGGTGGTCTTTTACATTTCTATCATGGCCTTTTCAGTCAGTCATTTTCTCAAGGACTCTATTCATGGTGCATGACCTTAAGGGGGCATTTGCATCTGCCACTAACACAACATCATTTCCATCTGCGTTTAGCATTGAGCTCTTCTTTTTCAAAAGCTCTTGGTTGAAGAACCTTGTCTAGATGACTGGACTGGTACCGGTACACTTCCATCGAAGGATTAATTTCCAGTTTTTATACATCATTTTTATGCATCAAATCGTCCAGCAATAATATGATGCAATGTACCATTAGAAAGCTTGAAATCTCAGGATTCAACCCTAGCAAACCATTTTATGATCTGTTAGCCATTCTAGCCTCTGTTACTCTGTTACTATCAGTAATTCACACTGTTATTCTGATGGTAATTATTATGATGACTGTAACCGTTCGAATGAGACTAAGATTATGACTGTAGGCCAAAGTATGTGGGAACAGCGCTCCTTTTACTTTGGGTTTGACACTTCAGATGAAAATGGGGCGACGGTTAAAAGGTTCAGTTGTAGAAGATATTTTGGAGTCAGCAGCTCTAAGTCCTTGAAACAGAGCATTTACATGCACTCAATAATCTGATCATAATCAGATTTATGCAGTTATCTGATTATTCAAATGGTCATGTAAACAACACACTCTGATTTCTTAGATAGGAGTAAGGTCTAGAAATCTGATTAAGAAAATCTGATTAAGAGAGCTGGATTTTAGCTCAGTAATCAGATTTATCAGTGCATGTGAACTCTTACTCTGATTTCTTTCAGAATTCTCAGTCTGCACATGTGCGAAAACAGACCGTGGTACCGGAAATAAGAGAGCAGCATTGCTGCGAGATGCAGCAAAACACTGTTGGAGCGGTGCTGAAACCAAATACATTCTCAATGAAATGAAGGATTTAAATATTGTTCATTTTATAGATGATGTATGTTCATATTTTCAGGTAAGGTGACACAATGTTAAAACAAAAAAACAAAAAAAACAAACAAAAAAAAAACACGACATAAGGTTCTTCTGTGAGTTTATTGGCCGATTTCAAAGCAGAAATCAAATTACTGTCTGACTCATATAGTTTCCACATTATCTGATTACTCAAGCGCATGTGAACGCGTTAATCGCATTACTGACAAAGTCTGATTTTATGCAGTTATCAGATTATTAGGTGCATGTAAGGACACTTACTGTTGTTGGTGGACAGTTGTTCACAACGGCTTCCACTTCGCATGTAATAATTTCCAAGCTGTCATCATCAGGAGTTCGTTGATTTGTAACTGACATAAGAATTCTTTTAACTAAATGAATAAGCATTTCCTATAAACCTCCAGGATGTGAGTCTGTTGGTGGGTTAAAAGTCATTTTCACTCATTTTTGTTGAAGGGCATCCTCTATCCTTTTCTTTTTCTACTCTTTGAATACTTCTTTTTCCTCTTCAGTGGCAACAAAATTTGTGCCTTTTGTCAGATCTGATTTCTTTCACTGAACTTCTGCAAAAGCATCTAAAGGCATTTATGCATGAGTCACTGTCAAGAGAATGTGCTACTACCAGATGAACTGCCCTACTAGAAAGGCAGGTGAATATTGTTCCACAGTGTTTAACAAGGCGTCATCCTTTTTATACTTCCATAGGGCCAAAATTGTTGCATCCAACATATGTGAAAGAAGGTAAATCTGGTGTTACACGGCAAGTCGTTATTGCAATAACATATAGTTTCTTCCACAACGCCCTACTTGTTTGGACAAGATTGCCAGATGCTTGTTTTTCTTCTGACATAGCCAGTCTTTGTAACCTTACACCAACTCTAAGCAATGCAATGTCAAGCTTTGGGTCTAACCGAAAAAAATCACTCTTTTCCAAACAGGCAATTTCTTCATAAGCTGTAACCTCTGCTTCCTTTATATCATCTACAGAAATATTAGACACTGCAAGTGATGCTTTATACTTGTTCGTTTTTTCTTCAATCAGTCTGCTCTGCTGGTTATGATTTTAACTCTTGTGCTTGGAGAGTCCTAACAATTTCTTTCCTCTTCTGACCGTTTCGCAGATTTTTAAAAAAATCAACACACATAAAAGATGGCGCTTAAAGGGTTCTTTACATCATGAAATAGTTTTTCAGATTGCTGAAGAATGTGATATAAAGGGTTTTATATAACACCAAAAAGGTTCTTCTATTGTTATAAGCTTGACATCAAAACAATAGCAGAACCATTTTTGGTGCTACATAGAACCCTTTTCAAAAAGGTCCCATATAGAGCCATCTGCAGCACATTCTCCGTCGATCTGAAGAACCATTTCGCCATGCAAACAACACTCAATCATGCAAAGGGTTCTTTGAGTGTTCAAGGTTCTATGTAGAACCATTGTCTTTACTAAAGAGCCCTTGAAGCACCATCTTTTTATGTGTGTAGATTTTTTTTTAAAATCCGCAAAACTGTCAGAAGGAAAGAAATTGATAGAACTCTCCAAGCAGAACCACCTTTCTTAAGAGTATAAGATACCAGGAAATTCCTTTAAGAGATGGACCCAAGATAGAAAGTAACAAATGTGTAAATTAATGCCACTGTGCTCTTGTTAATGAGTGCATTAACTAGTACCCTTTTCTTCTTTAGTTCAGGATCATCTGACTAATCGAGGACTCTGTAAAGGTCAAACAGGGCCATTCCTTGTTCTGTTCCTTGAAGAAAGACCGGTCCATTTATCCAGAGATATCATTCTAGAAGGGCTTCAGCAGTGTTGATAAATCTTAATTGTTTGACAGTTGATGCTTCTTTAATGGCATAAACTCAATTGGCCACAAATGTCTGAAATCTTTTAGCTTCATTCTTTATGTATTTTAAAACTGAAATGCTGCCTGTCCAGGATGCTGAATTGTCTAACTGAAGATACAGCTCAGTGGGCAACGTCTTTTTCTATATGCACTGCTAATACAGATGTTTTGGTTCCATCCTTGGCATGGTCATTTGTTTCAGTGGTGCTACTCTTGCTTTCCCCATCATGAATGCCACATGCACATTTTTTTTTTTAGCACTGATGAGCCTAAGATAAGACACAGTGCCATTTCCAATTTCACTTGCAACATGAAAGTGGTGTTATTGAGCAGATTTCATTTCTCCAAAACCCCCTGGTTTGATGCATCGACTTATGCTGAAGTATTCTAGTGCTTGAAGACCTAATAGCCATTTTTAACATCAACCTTTTTCAGTCCCACACATAACTCAATTTGCACAGCTCCTGTAGGATGTGCCTTGTAAAAAAATACGAATGGTGCTATGAATCCAAACAGATCACATACGGCACTGATAATGAACAAGATCCCTTTTCTGGTGCCGGCTCATTCTTCAATGAAACCTTAAACTTGAGTTTGTCCTCTTCTGCTGGATTCCACTGGATTCCAAGGGCTTTTTCTGTGGGAAGACCTTCAGATTTTAAAGCCAAATCTTTTCTTAATCCTTTCCTTTTCAATCTGGGGAACAGAAGCCAAGACTTTTCTACTATTACTTATCCATTTTGTAAAATGAAATCCAACTGACTGCAGAGTGTACAGAGTTCTGTACAGAGTTCTTTACAGAGTGCTATGTAATGTTGTGCTGTAGGAAGGAATACAAGACAGTCATCTACATAGAAGTTATTTTCACAATGTGAATTGCTTCTGAGAAAATGTGTCCTTGTCATCTGCAGTCCTTCTAAGTGCATTACTAAGTGAATATATAGCCCCAAACAGGTGAACTTTCATATTGTATTCTGCAAGGTTTGGGTAAAAGCACCTCCTGGCCACCATGAAAAGTGAAGAAAGTCCATATTTGTTGTAACTTGATGTTGCTGTAACTTGATGTTGATGTACTTGATGGAAGATACCTTCTAGGTC
Source organism: Piaractus mesopotamicus (assembly GCA_023558415.1). NCBI lineage: Eukaryota > Metazoa > Chordata > Actinopteri > Characiformes > Serrasalmidae > Piaractus > Piaractus mesopotamicus. The sequence continues at coordinate 11,252 of JAILXH010222942.1, forward strand.
TGCCATTATGGCAACAGTCTTCTTCTATGGCAACTTCTTCTGCAGACATGAAACACATTGTATGGCTGTTTGGTGATTGTTAGGCATCCTTATATTGTCATTCTTAACCCTTTGGGGTCTGAGGGCTCTCGACTCTTTTGATTTTCACATATCTTCTTAAATTCGTCTTTAAAGGCATTTGCATATAACATGATATCTTCGTCGCCACTTTCCAAAACTGCTACAGCAACTTCACGGCTGTAAACTCTTTACACGCCATTGTACTTATGTCTCCGATGTGGACTGAATGAACAATGAAGGTGTGATGGGTCAGTCCTTAATGATTTCCTGAGTGTCCATTGGTCACTTTCAAACAAAATGTAGGCATACACACAAATCCACCAGTTGTACACAGTGAGAGGCAGATGACGTTTCTCAGTGCCACTTCACAGTCTTATAACTGTGCATGTGAGCCACGTACGATCTCATGATAAGGTGGAATGAAAAGGGCCACTCTACAGATTCAGGAAATGTTTAAACCATATTTCTGTGCTGTATAACCACAAAGATAGAGAAATATATATATATAGAAACATTGAATTTGACGCAGTTTGTGGACCCAAGAGGTTTAACCTGTTAACTGTCGCCCCATTTTTGCCTGGAATAAGTGTAAAAGGAGCAGTGTTTCCACATACTTTGGGCTACAGTCATGATATTGGTCTCACGGTAACACACTTAAGTTTTTTCCCAACTATCAGAACAGTTGTATGAATTACTGACACAGAGTAAAAGGGGATGGAATGGAGGAGTTTATTTCTGCCTGACTCATAGATCTCTAATCTGATCTCTGACTCATGCTCATGAGATACTAGAATTTGTTTTTGAGTACATGTATCAGGGAGTTCATGAAATTCTTTCCTGTTTACGCTGCTTATTTCAAGGCCACTGATAATGTAACAACTAATCGGCTTCTCTTTGACCCATTGTGCACAATAAAATCCTTGTCTTCTTTCCTTTAACTTGAAACTGCAGTTGAACAGCTTCCTTGCAAAAAGTAGCAGAATATCCTGGATCCGAAAACACATATGCATAGATAATCTGGTTTGAATTTGCAGCTTTAACCTTGAACAGGAATGTTGGAAAGTGGAACGGACTGGGAGACACCAGCCCCTGTATAGATGTTAGACTCCAAGAAGGCCAGTGCACTGCTCGTGAATTATTTTTTTGATTTTTGATGGATCTTCTGCTGGGGCGTGCAGGACTGTTGGATGCCTAAGGGTGAATTCTTTGCAAGTCATCCTCTTTTAGCAGTGTCTGCTAAGTTGGCCCCTACTAAGACACACCAAAACATATGCCCTTTTCTTTGAGAAAGGCAGTCTTGTCATTTTGGCTTATCTTACTGAAATTGCTACGTTTTTAATCCATGATTTTCACTGCAAGACACACAAGGCTGGAGAACGGTCGGCACACTAGAACTCTAAGCAGTACATCATTATCAGCATCACTTTTATTTATCTAGTGCCTTTCCCATGCTCAAGGGCACTTTACAATGAGAAAGTAACAAAATACATAATCAACAATACATAACAACGAACACACACACACACACCTCCACAGTGCCCACAGCTAGGGAGGGCGATTTCGCTGACCACAATATAGTCATTTAGCTAGCCCGGAAAGAGTCCTTAGCCGCAGGGGAAAGTCTCACACCACATTTATGGTGCATCACATAGGAGTCCAGCCTGCGAAGCCTTGAAGGCTGAAAATGTCCTTAGCCATGAAGGGGTCGCATTTTCCTGTAGCCGAACAAACACCACCACTCCAGGCAGCCTCATTGCTGCAATGCAGCGTCACCCAAGTGGTCGGCCTGGGCAGCGACGTGTCACTTAGGCAGCAGGCCTGAGAGGCCTTGTAGCTGTTGCGTAGCGCTGCTCATGCAGCTGAACACTACCGGTCCAGGCTGCCCCACAGCTGCAGTGCAGTGTCAACCAAGCAGCCAGCCCAGGCTGCGATGTCACATCGATCAGGCCCCCAGTCCAGGGAGCCTGAAGCCGCGATACAGCATCACTCAAGCGGCCCGTCCAGGATGCATCATAGCTGTGATGTGGCATCACCCAAACAACCAGCCCAAGAAGCCTCTGAGCCACAGTGGGAAAATCGTTCTTGGCCGCTATCATATGGATATGATGGCAAACTCATTAGCCAGCAGGGAAACATCAAAACAAACAAAAAAAAAAACGATGTAACGCAGCAGCCATATTGCACCAGCATACTTACAGTGGAGCACGCATGCACACATGTACAGTACATGGCTTTGAAGCTAAGGCTGCATTGTTAGATGATGTGATGGTTACAAAACTGCTTCTTTTGTTGACTAGAGTAGCGAAAGGCTTTGACTTGGATGCTGTGGTTGGTTTCACGTCTCTCTTTTGTGCAACATCTTGTCAATCACCAAACAACGGATCCGTGGCTATATGCGTGCCTTTCAATAAATTCAACCGAGTGTTAAAATTGAGGTCTTTTGCCCTTTCATAAGAGTATTCATAAGAGCCTCTCCTCCATTTCTCTCTTAGTTTATAGGAAAGTTTTGATGCCACACATTTCATGGCAGAAATAGGATTCATTTCTTCCAGCGCATTGATATCTGACATTGTGTTGCAGCAACCACTCAGGAACAGAGCATATAAATTTAATGCCTTTCCATCTTCTGCATTTATGGGAGTCTAGTTCAAGGCTTTCTCCTGCATAGGCATTAGCAATAAGAATGTCAGTGTATAGTCATCTTCTAGCTTCTTTGTAGCTCCTTTGTGGCTCCAATATGTTGGCAACATTTTACCTGCGATTACCCATAAATGTACTGTTTCGAAAAGAGAAGCCTGTCACGACGGGTGGTTGTTCTATCTTCAGCGCAATGCTCACATGTTCTGATGAAGCTTACATAATTAACCCCTTAAAATCCCAGACGTATTACATACTAAGGCTTATTATTCAGTAATTACAGGGACTTCAGTGCAATCCAGTTGAGCTGTTCTTAGGTTATAGATTTGTGTAATAAACTTTGGGCCCACTGGCAGCTTCTTGCCACGTTAACTGGGTGTCCTTTAAAAACAGGAATGTCTATGGAAGGCAATGTTTTTTGCTTAGCAAGTGTGATTTGCCTTTGCATTACTGTTATCAAATCACATCCACTGTGTTTAGATTGGTTTCTAGATTGGTTTTCTTCTTAGAGCTCTTTTCAACATACATGTGCTTTTGTGATTGTACTAGATATTTAGCTTTGTGGTTACCTTTGGATCCAACATCAATTTTGTCTTCCTCTTCATGTTCAGGTCATCACAACTGCTATCGTCACTGGCACCAGCATCAAAATTTTCATCATTGTCAGTAACAAGAGTATCCAATTGAGTAGATTTTGAATACTAATTTGTTTTCTCTTCAGTAGTCATTACTGAAAGTTGCAATTCAGAATCCATTTGGTCCAAAGCTCTGATCTTTGCCACTGAAGCCCATTTCAAACCATGTTGTGCAGTGCTGCTCATGATACACTCCTGTATTAATAAGTAGCCTTTCACACTGGTTTTGGGTCTATTCCTGACATGTGCCGTGTCAGAAGTACACTGTTGAAAAACGAGAGGTCAGCTCAACTCAACCAAACTCAAAATGATATAGTAACTGATCACATTTTTTTCCTGAGTTGACTCGACTTGATGACACAAGACAACTCACACTTCTTAGTTAAGTCAAAAGATCTCTTCATTTTTTAGTTCTGCATCTCAGATTTTTCCTCTTGGGTACAAACTTACAGATGGCTGTGGCATTTCTGGGGTTCAAACTCACAACCTCCTGCTGGAGTGACGGCTTAGTCCACTGCACCACTCAGGAACACATGAAGCAACTCAGATTTTGTGTCTACAAATGTTTAATACACTGGAGAAAATCTTTGTCGGTTTAACTTTGAAGAGTAACATAATCTTATGTGGTGCAACTGTCTAATAATTCATCCCAACATCAGGAGATTGTGAGTTTGAATCCCAGCAATACCACAGCTGTCCATGTCCGGAAGCCCAAAAGTGAAAATGCCAGATGGGACTGTGTGATAGAAGGAGTGCCAGCTGGTGGAGGAATTGAGTACAAAAAAACGCAAATTTGTTTTTGTTTATCTAACTGAGATGAAGACCTAGAAACAGTAGCTGGGCGAATTTTGAGTTGGGTGAACTCAAAGTTGAGCCAACTCAAGAAAGCCATGTAATCAGTTACTATATCATTTTAAGTTGAGCAGACTTCTCATTTTTTACAGTATGCAGTGTCTATGCTAGAATATACAATCTAGGCTAATAAACAAATCAACAAATCTAGTTTTAACTCTTTGACAGGTTGACTGAAATCCCTTGAGTA
>JAILXH010222943.1:5681-15926 GCA_023558415.1 Piaractus mesopotamicus
GTGGTAACAACAAATCCTGCCTTTAGGAGAGGTGAAGGAAAGCTAACACACTGACCCACATATAATCACTATTTATTGAATTTGTATTTAATTTAATGTTATTAATTAATGTTTACTGCCCAGATAAACTGGTTTAAATAGAATTTTCTCAGGCCATGAATCTAAAACTTAATGTTTCACACTGTCATACACATGTATGCTTCCATTCTTTTAAAGCTTAACTTCTGGCCAGTACTATAAGTATATTCAGAGCTGTTCTTATAAGTACTTATATGGATCCATTTACCGAATTGGTTCAAAGTCACAGTCTAAATGACTTTCAAACTTTTGACTTGGGCTTCAGACTAAAATCCTTACTTTGGATTTTAAAGTCATCATTACTTTGAATGACCCTACACCTTAATTATGTTTATTTTACTAAAAGAAATGACTGACCATTTCATTTTGTCTTTAACAAAACAATAATATTGCCTCTGAAATGGTACCGAGTGTTTCGGTAGTGACAATTTGACCCAATTCTGAGCATAACTAGCTGTCAAAGACAGCTTTGAACATTTTTTTTTAAATTGAAAAATGTAATTTATGATTATCCACTTCATTTTAAATAGATCTTCTTAAAAATGATCTTTTAAAAACGATGTTTTAAAAAATGCATTAAAATGTGTTACAAATTTTGACACAATGAAAAATATAAATAGAAAGGACCAAGTAATTAATAATTTTATATATATTTAGCTTATTATTATCTCTATTAATGCACTGGGTTTAAATAGATAATAACAAAGTCCTTGTAAAAATCTAAGGTCTGAATACTTAATGTTTTTATTTTTTCTTCAGTTAATTGATCTAATTCAGTACAGTGGTTCATATACATCTGTACAGCTGTGCGTGTTGTCTAAGGTTCTGTATCAAAAACATTTACGCCTTTGTCTTTGGCTAAAAACCCCTACCCTGTACTTGCACTCACTGGCCGCTGTGTGTCCACAGAACACAGGGAGCAGGACATGTTCCTGAATGTTTGCTGGGAGACTGTAACAGAGATGACCTGCAGTTATCCACTGAGTAACCGGATGACCACGTACACCGAGTGCTGCTGCCTGTATGGAGAGGCCTGGGGCCCAGACTGTGCCCTCTGTCCCCGTAAACACACAGGTACACACATACAAACACTTCACACACTGTAGAAAATGACATCTTGACAAGTGAAAACATTGTAAGTCTAGTCAATATAAAGCAAAAGTTTGGACGTCCCTGGACAAATTCAGTTTTATTTTACATGAAAATAAGTTAACACCTCCGCTACAGAGAACAGAGATCATTACATCTGCATTTTAATGCATAGTTTATTATATACATGTTTATTTGCTGAATGTTATAACACATTTTATTTTTTTGTGTTGTTTTTTTTTTCAATATGTTGAACTACATAGAAATTGTGCAAAGTTTGCAGAAAAGTGCCACATGTACGTTTTCTGCAGAGGGGGTTAACTTAATTTGACTTCGAAAATCAATAAAACGTCATTTGATTAGGGTGTTCAGACTTGCATATGATTTTATCTAATATTTCTCATTATGAGACTGTTGTAGAAATATTACAAGATTATTTAACTTTTTTATTGACCTTTTTATTAATTTTTTTTAGCAATTTGATCTAGAGCAGGGGTCGGCAACCCACACGTTAATAAGAGAATCAAACCACCTTGGGAGCCACAACATTTTATGTCCATCTTGGCTGTAAATATGTCTCAGTATGTGCTGATGTACTAGTGTAGGATAAAAAATATAATATAAACGAAAACAAAGGCTTAATTTGCTCTGCTTTAAGCTTTAGCTCAACTATAGCTGCTTTTCTCGCATCTCCAGCAAGAAACTTTTCCTCAAAAGTAGAATAATGTTAGTTTCTTGTAAAACGTCTCTCAGTGTTTGACTTTTTACAAGGCTGAAGTCAGCTTCTCATTCACCAGCTTGAAATTTTCCATTTCAACGTTTAAGGTTTTCATTACCAGTCAAATAACACTGCAATATTAAGGCTTTTGGATAAACAGTGAAACTGCTCTCTTTACATATTTTTATATGCAAAGATATCAAGTACATTAAAGGGACACTTCTGCCATTACTACTTTTATTGTAAACATGCCTACTTACCTCCTACAGTGGTTTCACAGTAATCTCTACAGTGAGATTTTCTAATTGAAAGACCAAAAAAAAAAAAAACCTTCTGACAGCACATTTTAAATTTTTTGAAGAACTACAACTGCTTTGAGGTGCAATTTTGGGGGCAGAGTGTTTTAAAGTCCTTTTTTAATGTTAGCTGTTAGCTAACAGAAGGAGGGCAGAGAGGTTACGTTACGGCTAGGAAACCAAATATCTTTTTATAGCCGTTTGCAGCCAACTGTAAAATTATCAAATCATCAATACAGTGGAGAGAATGGAGCACTCAAATGGCAGAAATGACTCATCAGATGAGGAGGAAAACACACTGCAGTTAGCAAAGTAGCTGGCTATCTAGACACTTTTTTTGGGCCTGAAAGGGTAAAAAACTTGTCTTTAGTGTTCATTTTGTTCTGAATAAAAATAGAATCAGTGTTTTCTTCACAAATTTGTCTGGCAACCACAGTAAGAGTTACACTAATGCTAGCTTGGTTGTATTTGTTAGCCTGTAGCTGTAGTGGCTAGGCTAGCAGTCAGGATTGGTCGACAGCACAGGGATTCCCAGTGGCTGTGTGATGTATTTTCTGAAAATGCAGGCTGGGTATTGTAGAGGGAAAACATTGATGCATGAAAACAAGCTTCACGCAGCCTTTTCTGCCCTTTTCTTTACTACTAGGTGGCCTAATAGCATGTATGAGTTTTGGGAGCTGAAATTGATTTTGACTGCGTTACTTTTTCAGTATGCATGCTTGTGGCCAAACCGTGGAAAACACGCTTACGCTGCCTTTACACGTTGGCAGTAGGCGGTCGATGGCAAATCGGACATTCCATTGTTTTCAGTGCAGCAGCGACGGAAAATTCCACCATGGCCAGTGATGACAGCGTACTGCGGCGGTCAACTGAATGTTCCTTCAAGAACATTCCCAACTTTTGCTGTCAACCAATGCATGTTAATTTTTCGGGGAGTCGTGGACGCCTAGAGTCCCATTAGTCTCACTAATATTATCAACATAAACCAGTATTCTGCCAATAAATGTAGTTCCTTTAGGGTATTGTGCCGTTGCCAAGCAGCCGTGGACAGTTGAAAGAGGAGAACGTTCGGTTGCCCATCGCTGTATACTGCAGTCATTTCAACTTTTTGTCTTATAACAATGAACATATCATAACAGCACTGTTTCATACAGAAACCTTCGCTTTCTAAGTACTTTTGGTCACCAAATTACCACCGAGTCGTATTTACCAAAAAACCAGCGGCACCCCTCTTCTCACGCTGCGGCTGAATCTCAAATGGCTCCCTGCTTCCTACATAGTGCACTAAGTGGGAATTTAAAAACTGGATCTTGCACCCCAACCGTGAATAATATAGCTTAAAATAGTCCTTTGGGACTCAAGAGACATCCAAACTTGATAAATGATGCACTATTTGGCTGTAGAGGCTAGTATTTCTAAAGCACAAAGCATAACTAGCACACTATTTAGGGAGTACTGTGCTGTTTGGGATTCAGCCCAGGTTTGACGCTACTTCTGTCTGAAACACGGATATTTGAAGCGTGTCAGTCATTCAAAGGACATTCTTTAGTGTTTTATACTGCTGTTTTACACATAATCATACAGTAAGTGCTTGAATTCAAGCCTGTGATATTAATGATGGAGTTGTTTAGGTGGTTATCTATGCTGTAGCCTGTTAGCTACCTGCCTAGCCTAGTTCTAGTTAAGAAAATAAGGTGCCAGCCGCTCAGTTTAAGCAAAAAACGGATTCATACTTCCATCAGTACACTCGGTGGTTCCTGCGAGCAGCATTAGAGGACTTTTCATGCTATGATGCAGTTATACAGAGTTCAGGCCCCAGAGGCAGTCATAGGTGTGCGTATATCGTGGTTTTTACAGCGGCTTTGAACGCGGCTCAGCTAATCAGATTTTAGGACCGGAACTGTCCGTTTTTCAGATAAACAATATACACTGATTTTCTCTGGCCTTTTCGCCGATAACACTATCATCATGCTTGGTGACACTTATATGGCTTGCATGGCTTCATGCCACCGTCAGTCGCATTCCAGTATTAAGCAAAAAATACAGTTTTTTTCAGTGCTAACCTTCCTCCTAGGTGTGTAGCTTAAAGTAAAGCATTCCTGAGTGTTTTCCCTGATCTAACGTACCTGACTCAACTCATCAGCTCTTTTTTCAAGCCATTCATGTCCTGAATTTGGCTTTTTACCACATGGAAAACACCAAACTGTGGCCACTCCAGGACAGGAACTGAAAAACACAGTCTGGTGGTTTGTGGTCGAACGCACATTACAAACTACACGATGTGGAGAGACAACATTAAAGGCTTATGTATGAGGGGCATGTTTAGGGATTTGGAACAGCTCAAGTTCCGCTGGCGTTTCACGCCTCATTTGGCATTCAAATAATTCCATATGCGAGCGCTGTTCCCTGAAATGATTGGATGATTACGGGCGTCGTCATCTCGCTAATGTAGCGCAGACGTTTTCCGGTCGCCGCGGCCACGGTAATTAGAAACACGTTACCTGCTGCGGCGGGGCCAGAGAGAGACGCAGTACAGGATAAAGACAGAAACAGATCACGAGAGGAGTCAACCCTGCGTTTCGATTCTGGAAAAAAGAAAGACACTCACAGGCTTCTCGTCTATACTTGCCCTTAGGGGATCCCTGCTGCCATCTTGAAGGTCATTCCGGTTCTCAGAAACGTCAAGGGAAGTTTCTGTTGGCAGCTCATCGAACCCTTGGTTTGCCTCGGGGGATGGACTCTACTAAAGTGCAGACTTTAGACAGATCCTAAGATATCACAACCTTGTGACTAGGGCTGGGATGATAAATATCAATATTTTTTTATTATTCAAAACCACAAGGACCCCATATATTACATTTTCAGTATATCTATCTACTTTTCCATTTGCTCCAGACAGGCAACAAAGCATTAAAGTCAACCTGAAGTCAAACCTGACCTATTTTACCTTGTTATTAGGCCGGGACGATATCAAGTGTGATATAGTTACAAATTTTTACAATTATATTGACCCCCAACCAGAACACCACTGCAGCTTAGATCTACTTTTTCTCCTGTAATTAGCTATGCCTTTTTTAAACATTAACCGTTTTGATGAAACACTTTAATGAAAGTCACACATTAAATAACACATTAAAGAATTCTGAATTACCCAACATCTTTTGAGCACCACTTCATCTTCCTTTTAATATATGTTGCTGAAAAAAATGCATTCATGAGGTCCTTCTGGTGTAGATTCATGGACATTTTACGAGCTTATAGTGCTCTCTGCTGGACGAACTTCAGACTACAAGTGATTTCCAAAGTCATGCCAGTATGCTCTAATAATAATAATAATAAAAAAAAAAACGTGTTTTCTGTTATTATAGCACTCAGGAATTCAGCTACAGATGCTTTTGGAAAAGCGTGTAGGATTATATTTTCATAATTGTAATTATTTAATTCATCTAAACCACTGAATTGTTAGATTTTTTTTCTGAGATGATTACGTGATTAATAATTACATCACACAGGCCTACTTGTTGATTCATGTCTCTGGTGATAATAAGAACAATTCATCATATCATTTGAAATCTTCCATGAGAATGTAATGACTTTCGTTTACATGCACTTGAGTAATCAGATAATGGGGAAACTCTGCGTCTACATGAGTCAGGCAGTAATCAGATTTCTGCTTTACAACCAGCCAATAAAATCAAAGAAGAAGATGTGATGTAAACCTAACGTAAAACTTGATGATGCAGCTTTTTTAAAATAAATACTTTACCACTTTATGTGAAACTATAAAAATACATCATCTATAAGATGAAGAATATTTAAAACCTTCATTTTTTAAGCATGTAGTTGGTTTCAGCGTCACTCCAAAAGTGTTTTGCTGCGTCTCGCGGCAGCGCTGCTTGCTTATTTCCGGTACAGCTGTCTATTTCACACATGCGCAGAATAAGAAATCCGAAAGAAATCAGAGTAAGAGTACACACACACTGAGAAATCTGATTACTGAGCTAAAATCCAGCCTCTGTATCAGATTTCTTAATCAGATTTCTAAAACTTACTCCGATCTAAGAAATCAGAGTATCCTGTTTACATGACCATTTGAATAATCAAAAAACTGCAGAAATCCGATTATGATTATTGACTGGAGTCTCAGATAATGGAGCAAAATGCTTATTCATATAAAATAAAAAGGGGAAAAAATGCCAAATTCTATGTGTCAATTTCGTGATGTCTAATTTGAAATCAGTCCTACCTAAGATTAGCTATCCTCATTGTGGAAGACTAGAACTGTAAAATATTATATTAACTATCATTAGTAAATGTTAAAGATATCTCTGACTGGTTTGATGGGTTAGTCCATTACATTTTTTTTAACTTTTTGCACCCCACCCTTCCTTCAGCAAGGGATCATTGGTGTTGCGTATGTATGATGCAGAGTTCTGAAAGAAGGAGAGGAAGTTAATAATAAAACAAAGTGGAATTGCCTCATTTCACCTTACAGCCACTACAGGGCATTTCCCTCACTTTCTCTCCACTTCCTTTCTCTCTACCTGTCATCTCACACCCTTTCACCCTCTCTCTCTCTTCTCTAGGGGAATACGCCATGATGTGTAACATCCAGGGCACTGGTGCCGGTAGACGGCCGTATGGCCGTGATGCTCTAGTTGCTGGTCCTGTCCACGAGTATGAGATCAGCCCTGAGTATGGGCAGCGACCCGTCGACCCTGAACCTGCACTCTATGAGGACTCAGAGAACCCTAACAGTGAGTAAAGCAAGAGCTGGTTATTTCCATATTATCTCCTCTTTCTCCAGTGGGCCAGTCGTGGGCTGGAGGTTAGGGGACCAGCTCTGTGACTGAAAGGTTGCCGGTTTGATCCCCTGAGCCGACAGGACATGACTGAAGTGCCCTTGAGCAAGGCACCTAACTCCCCAGGCGCTGTAGATAGGGCTGCCCACCGCTCCGGGCATGTGTGCTCACTGCCCCCTAGTGTGTGTGTGTTCACTAGTGTGTATGTGGTGTTTCATTGCATGGAAGGGTTAAACGCGAAGGTGAAATTTCCCCGTTGTGGGACTAATAAGAGTAACTTAACTCTTCACTTCTGGACAAAACAGCTCCTGGTGCTCATGAAGTCAAAGGATGGGAATAATGCATCATGGCACAAAGCGGTGATGTGTGATACCTTTACAATCTAGTACCAAGTGATACAAAGTCTGGGGTCCTGATACTAACACTGATGGAAATACCAATACTTTGAAGTCTTGATACAGTTTTACAGTTCTTTGCTTTGTTACTAAGCACTTGATTGACAGAAAATTAGTTAAAAAGCCCACTCTTACCTGAAAGCCAAGCTTTTGCTGTAGCTGACACTGATGTTTCCACAATGAAAACGTCACTGACTCGTTTGGAATTTTAAACAGTTCACTTTTAGTACGCTTTCTTTTATTTCATCCGTTGTGAACAGTTAGTAACAGTGTACACATACACCAGTGAAGCAAAACATTATGATCATGCACAGATGAAATGAATAATGTTGATTATCTCAACGATGCATGTCAAGGCCTGGGATAAATTAGATGGAAAGCAAACAGTCGGTTCTCGAAGTCAGTGTGTTGGATGCAGGAGAAATGAGCAGTGAAGACCTGAGTGACTTTGGCCAGATCATTACGGCCAGACGGAGGTTCTTTGAAATGGCAAGGATTGCGGGGTGCTTTTGGTCAGCAGTGGTGAGTACCTACCAACAGCGGTCCAAGGAGGGACAGACCCTGAACTGGCAACAGGGCGTTGGGCACCCAAAGCGCATCAATGCCCGAGGGCAGCAAAGGCTATTCTGTCTGGTCTGAACTAACAGGACCACTGTAACGCAAGTCACAGAAATTTGTAATGATTGTTTTACAAGGAATGTGTCACAAAACATCGCTGCATATGGGACTGCGAAGCTGCAGACTGGTCAGAGTGCCCATATTAACACTGGTCCACCATCGAAAGCACCTACAGTGGGCACATGAGTGCCAGGACTGGGCCTTGGAGGAGTGGAGGAAGTCTGCCTGGTCCGATAAGTCCCATTTTCCTTTACATTACATAGACAGCTAGAAATGTGTGTGCCGTTGACCTGGGGAAGTGATGGCACCAGGATGCACTGTAGAAAGAAGACAAGCCGGTGGAGGCTTGTCTGATGGGATGCTCTGATGGGAATCCTGGGTCTTAGCATTCATGTGGACAGCAGTTTGACATGTGCCTCTTACCTAAGCATCCTTGCAGACCAGGTACGTCCCTTTGGTATTCCAAAAATGGTGGTGGCCTCTCTCAGCAGGATAATGTGCTCTGTCACACTGCACGTATTGTTGGAACGGTTTGAGGAACATGACAAAGAGTTCAGGGTGTTGCCCTGGCCTTTAAATTCCCCAGATATCGATAAGCTCAAGCACCTGTGGGAGGTGCTGGGACAGAGGTCCGAGCCACGGTGGCTTTACCTCATGACTTACAGGATCTGCTGCCAGTGTCTTGGTGCCAGATACCACAGGGCACCTTCAGAGGTCTTGTAGAGTCCATGCCCTGGCTGGCTGGAGCTGTTTTGGTACCACACAGAGGACCAACAGTGTATTAGGCAGGTGAACATAATGTTTTGGCTCATCAGTGTGGATTATAGTATAGAAAGTGAGCATGCAAGAAAGAAAATGTGTAAGAGTTTGCAAAATTTATGTAGTCAGAGTCTTTTTAAAAAAAAAAAAAAGTACCACATAAAAAAATTACACCTCATTTTAACATGAAGAACTGGCCCAAACCCAACCCAAATCCAGGCCTCGTCTTGCTCAGTCAGGTGGCAGACCTCTGTTCTTAAAAGGCAATGTAAGTCTTGATACTATCGATAGCATCTTTGGCACAGAGAACATCAGCAAGAAGGCTGATTCTAAAGGAATACTTCAGTGTTATGAAGACCCATTGACTCTAAACCTAACTGAAGAACTCCATTGAGTCAATAGCATTTCTGTTCTTTTATTAATTGCAGGGCAACGTGTCAAAACTATTGTCTCTAATATTCCACCATACTACTCTGTATTCCTTTAAGGCTCTGAGAAGCTTACTGCACAGTGGTAACTGCGTCTATATTACTTCAACGCTCTCTGTTCTAACTATAATGAGTTCCACAGCGGTACTAGAAGCTGTCATCTAGAACTGAAACAGAAGGCAGCAGAATCCAATTGCCTCTGACACAGTGGCACAGATTCAAACCCGCTTCACGTGTAAAATTGCCCGGCCGCTGATTTTGGGTCATTGCTATGCAGCTATGTGATTGGCTCGAATGAAATGACACACATATCTGAAATATTCTGCCTCTTCCCATGAAGGAAAAGACTTCAACAGCTTTTGGAGATACGAGTCCATGCCTGGCAGTCAGGGTTTGCACCTGAACGAATGCTAAAAAAGAGGGTGATAAATGGTAATTATGGTAATTAAAGTTAGCATAATCACAGTTGATTATTACAAAGGTCTAATTTAAACAGATTTTTAGTAACAGTAGCATCTTTGGGTGAAATGTTCTCTTGAGAAGAAAATGCAAATCAGGCTTCAGCCTTACGCTGCATTCTGCTGCCATCATGTGGTCAGTGGTGTCATAACTTAGTCCAGAGGAGGATGGGTTGCCCTTTTCAGTCTTGGTTCCTTTCTTCTTTCCTGACACTGATGGACCTCGGCTTGCCAATTAAAGGGGAATTCCACCTATTTTTCAAAATTTCTGTGTAGTTAAATGGAAATAAGATGTAACCAAAGTCATTCAGAGTGTTTTGATGTTCTCCATTCTGGAGAAGCCTACTGAGTCAGAATTTTTCACAGTGGTGATAGGAACCAGACATCTAAGGAGTTTAATGCATCTAAAAGCTCCCCCACAGGAAGTAATCACATGAAATGGTTACAAACGCGCTGCCTGATGCCTGAGATATTGTTTTACGAAAGTTGTGGGGGTAAGATTAAAATTTTTTTTTTTTATTATTATTATGAAAAATCGGTGGAATTCCCCTTTAAGGGCCTGAACCCACATTTCTGCAAAGCTGCTTTGGTTGAAAAATGCTAT
>JAILXH010222954.1:7199-17508 GCA_023558415.1 Piaractus mesopotamicus
GACAGTCTGTGGCGGCACACAACAAAAACAGAACTGGATGAGTGAGAAATCCGAGCGGCTCCCTCTGCATTAAAGCCAGGTTAGATCAAGAGTCACAACACAAATGATAAGAAGAGCCAATTTGTCCTTTCAGCAAAAATCAAACCAGCTTGGGAGCCACAACATTTATGTCCAGTATGTCTCAGTACGTGTTAATGTCCTTGTTTAGGCTAAAAAATATAAACGAAAACACGGACTTACTCTGCTCTGCTTTAAGCTTTAGCTACAGCTGTTTTTCTTCCAACTCCGCCAGAAAACTTTTCCTCAAAAGTTGAATAGTTTCTTGTAAAATGTCTTTCAGCTTTCGGCTGTTTTACGAGGCTGAAGTCCGCTTCCACACGCCAGCTTCTTGCTGAACTTTCCCATTCCACCTTAAATTCTGACAGGCGCCGAATGTAAATGCGGCACCATTTAAGGTGGAACGGGAAAATTAGAAAGAGAGAAGCGACGTCATCTTCGCCGTTTTAGGTAGCGTTGACAGTCTCTCGTTGCAGATTTAACGTATTGGGAAACCAACTGCTCTGCTTATAAATACGAATAAGTCCAATCATCTCCAAATGTTCGTCTGTCTTTCTCTTTTCCTTTTTCGTAGCTACTAGCGAGGCAAAACCTCGTTGCTACATGACCTGCAGTCATCGCCTTGTTTGCAGGTGACGAAGACATCACACATGAGATAACCACTGTTCATCACTGTTTCAGTGTCTGCAGTATACTTAAACAAACATAACAATAATAAAGGTATGAGTCTATTATCAATTACCATTCATGTATTATCAAAAACAGCAATGAATCTGCCTCAATCTACCATTTTCCAATAATCGTGCAGAAAAGGATGATGCATGAAATTCTCCTGAGTGAAAAACATACCTGCAAAAATAAAGCCCTCTGAATGTTTTGTTTAAATTTTGAATTTTATGTTTAAAGCATGTGTAAATAAAAGCACCATCTTGCACTTGTGCTAGTGTTGGTGTAAGTGTTCCTGGGTTTACATTTGATTGTCCAGCTAATGTGACTTAGCTATGCTCCAGCTGGTGTCAGAACTGTTGAAATCAGTGGTCACCCCAAAACAGACTGGGTTGAGGAACACTGCTTTAAAACATGCTTATTTGGTTTAACGTTTTGAAAAGTCACACTTTTGACAGACAAATTACATGCTTTGTTGATTTTCTAAATGAAAAAAATATAAATCCTGTACAGAAAACACATTTCTGCACATTTTAATGCCCAATTTGTGTTTATTTGCTGAATTTTACATAATAAACCCAAAATGTGGCCCGGGGAAAAGTTATGAAACATTTTATATTTTATTTTTAATTCTTTCCCAGTATGTTAAACACAGCAAATACAACGTAAACAAGTAAAACGTAAATGTACAGAAAAATGGTATGTTTATGTGTGTTCTCTGTAGAGGATGCGTTAACTTATTTCCATTGGGGGTGTTTAAACTTTCACATATGACTGAAAAGCTGCATTATGTGATCCACGTACCTTTGTTCTCTTTGCCAGCGCTGTCCTCCTGAAGTCTGCAGAGGGCACCTTTAAAGATCATGACCTGAGCTCTCTCCAGGTCTGCCAGAGCCACAGACTGTTTGATAGGGCTCGGTCTGACGGCCCATTTCACCATGCTGCGCACCAGGAACTGCAGAACGGACCGCAGCTCAGCACTCTCCTCCCCAGCAGCTGCTGCAGGGCATCTGGATGGATCAGGGCTTCCCAGGCTAGCTGCTGCCTCTGCTTTAGGTACCAAGAGCAGATCTGTAAACTTCCCACAATTCAGAATCATAGCAAGGGACTTCAACGCCCCCAGCAGGAGGTAGGATACGCGGATGGCATGAAGCTCCAGAGCAAAAAGGTCTGCTCTTGGTTGCAGTGACAGCGTCAGTGGACAGGAGGAACCCTCTTGCTCCTCTCCAGAGGGTTTAGGGGTTTTGGGGGACTCTGCTTCACCATGATGCTCCTCTTTTCTCTCATCCACCTTGTTTTTGTCCTCTTCAGTCAAGCTGGTCATTAGGCCTACGAAAATAAAATGACCAGAACAAAATCAAATGGATTATAAGTCTTCAGTAAATGATTCCATCTCATAATTAAATCTATAAACTGACCATGAATCAACAAAATTACTTTATTGCTATTTATAGTTAAATTAAAGATGAATACAATAAATAACATGAATAGAGAAACTATTTTCAAAAAATGACATTTATTGTACATTTTTATGTGGCCAAACATACCAATTAATTAATTAATTAATTAATATTAATGCAATATTCATAATTAAAATAGATTCTAACATTCCAATATCAATGCAGCCGAATCAACAGCTTCAGATCGATGCTTCATGAGGTACTGATGATTTTTTTCAAGCTAAACTATTGGCAGTTCTCACTATTAAATGATATGGAACAAGATAAGGTGAAAAGATTTTTCCCTATATTGCCCATTCCTACCGGTCACCCCTTCTTCCAGCATCATTACACGTGCAATGTCCTCGTCCAGTCTCTGCTCAAGTTCGCTACGGCTTCCACCCTCAGAGTTATTCTGGAAGTTATTTCGGGGCTTCCCAGAGACCCTTCCACCCGTTCTGGCTCCTGCTCCAGCTTCAAGCTCTGGCTCCTCCAGCACACCAGTCAGCAGGATGAGGTGAAAGAGAACAGCAGGAGTGAGTCCACTGCAGCGGGTAACATCCAGCTGGGGCACATCACACGGCTCCAGAAACGACAGAGGGGTATCGCTGGGTGACCAAGAATTCAGGAAGCTTTAGATTAGTGTGAGCACGGCAGGGCACACAGCAACACGGAGATGAGGGGAGGGAGAGATAGGGAGGGAGAAAGAGAATAAGAGAGAGAAAGAGGGGGGGGAAGCAGAAAAGGAGAAAAAAGAGAACAAAGAAAGGATAATATGATTAAGCAGAAATGAAGAGAAAGAAAACAGATGATAGAAAAATGAAAGAAATGAAGATGGAGAGGGACACTGAACAGATTGATTCTGAGGAGAATGAGCATATAATTAAAACACCACACATCCATTAACCCTTAGAAGTCCCAGTTATTGTTGCTGATAAAAGCACAGTGCAATGTGATATTAATCAATTCTCACTCATAGCGGAGGAATTTTTTTTTCAAAAAGGCTTATTCTAAATTTCTTATCCACACCACATTCGTCAGTAGAAGAGGAGCCATTTTATTAAAGTCACTGTAGTGCATATAACTTTTTATAAACAGTCTTTGTGGATAGAAAAATGTCTCTTTTCATTTCATTTTTACCATGTTTTTGTAATTTCTTGACATAAAAAAAAAAACAGAAAAAAGTTGGAAGTGCAGACTCAAACCTGTCAAAATGAAAATCAAGTAGTAATAAAGTAAATGTAGTTCGTTAAATAACTGTATAAGTTATAATTGTAATTACATTTAAATGATATAGCAAAATAACAGTAATAACACAAGACCTCTAAGAGTTCAAGAGATCAAAGCTGTCATGACACTGGTAATCAAGCGTTACTACAATTTTAGAAATAAGGTTCTGTTTTTTCTGTCATTTTTCATTCATCAAGGTACAAACAATGCAAAGGTACCCTCAAAGAAATAACAGTAGTTTTAAGGTCCAACTGCGTACCTCAAATAAGTTTTTCTATGTGAAAAAGTATATATTTGTCACTTTTTATAACCTCAAGTTTTAAAACAGAACAATCAAATAAAAAGCCGGGAGACGAGACGGGGTGTGTGGAGTCAATACAACTTAGAAAATATAATTTAAATTGATTATGGTACAATTATGTTCCCTGACTAAAGGTACTGAGATGTACCCTTGAGGGTACCACTCCGGTGACAAGAGGGGTACTGCTAGGGTAACAGTTTCATACCTTTATTTCTAAGAGACATGTGTTGCTGTGCAATAAATATATGAATATATACACACAGTGGGCAAAACAAATAGGCAGAATAGAATGTTCAGGAAATTGATTGATGGATGATTTGATCTGGCCAGTGTACAACACATGCAACAGTCAGTCAATTAACATCTGGTCCTATAAAAAATGCTTTACAAGTCACAATTCTCATATATTTACAATAGTCTTCGTATAACATCATCACAGTAACGTTGCAAAAATGTGAATAATTATCTTGTGGGCACGGGTATTTTGTTTTTTGAATATCTGCATTTTGAATAAATAGTATAGGAATATCACAAGAGGAAAATATTTAATATTATCTCAGTAAAAAATACCTAGTTAAAATGACAAACTTTTGCAGAATATACTATGTTTCTTCTTCTTTCATTCCAGACTAATAAGCACATCTAGAAAGCAAATTTTCAATGTAAAGCTAAACATTGTTTAGTTTTGCCAATTAAAGAGAGTAATGTTAACCATTACATTGCTTACAGTTTGGTGTAGACAGTCACAAGCAAAAGTTTGTGCACCCCTGGTCAAAATACATTATGTTGATTGTCTAAGTGAAAATGCCAAAGTGAACACGTTCTCTACAAGGAACACACTTCTGAACACTTTAAAGCACAAATATTCGTTATTTGCTGAATTTAATACATTGGGGAAAAAATAGCAAAACATTAAATGTGATTTATTTAAAAGCTAAGGCACATTTTATATTTTTCCTTTTTTTTCCAGCCAAAAATAGAAAATGTGCACTAAAATTTGCAGAAAATGTAAGCATGCTAAACATTCTTTCAGGAAATCAACAAAACATAAGTTTGACCAAAACTTTCAAACTTTTGCACACTACTGTATGTGGTATTGTGTGCATGTGTATGTGTGTTGGTTTATATATGCCTACCTCACAGTCAGATCAGTCTCCTCCCACTGTAGTTTAGCCAGGGGGCTTCCCTCCTTAAGGACCCCTAACAGAGTGGCCCGCCGGCCGCTGGGTTTGTGTAGGCAGATGCCACCAGCCCGGAGCCCGCTGTCCACTCCTCCAATCAGGGCCAGAACTGGCCACACCTCGGTACACAGCACGCCGAGCTGGGGCTCGGACAGACCCGAGGGACCACAGAAAAGTTCAGGACTCTTCCAGGTCTCCCCTGGACTCCTCTCTCTCTCCACTACTCCACACTCTGCCTGATCCTTACTGCCATGACCTGCTCAGAAAAACACAGCACGTCATACATCAGACGATTGAATCTGTATTCAATCCTAATTTGTAGACGTGTCCTAGCGTGTGCACAGACAAGAAAGAGCAGAGATTTGATTATAACCTGAAGCTCTCAGGTACAATGGGTTGACATTAGACATTATTGAAACGGTTGTCACAACATTAGGATGCTATATTTTAAAGAATGAAACAACAAACAGAAATAATTATGTCTTGCAAATTAAAACAGCAGCTTCCTTGATTAATTTCCTTTTTTGTTTGTATATTTTGTTTACTCAGTAACAGCTTCTTGACAGCTACACATCCTTTCAGACTCACAGTGAGGAGGTGTCTTCATACAGAGAAACACCTATGGATTTTTTTAGATCATAAGCAAAATGGAGCTTGATTTTCTCCTCTATACTTCTATATATAATCTTCTGAAAAATCTCTTAAAAACAAATAACTTCTAGATAACTGGCAGTTATGACTGGAAATTCAATTAATGAAAGGTAGACTTTTGCACAGTAGCATATCTGCCAACCAAACCCTAAATTAGTGTGGATTAACTTCACCGAATTTGGACACAACGTGTTAACCAGCTAACAATTCTTATCACAGACCTTGCAGAAGTTAAATCAGATAATATGTGATTTCCAGCTATATGAACTAAAACATTTTTTCAGTATGTATTTAGGAAGATTTTCCTTTTTTGACCCTACCTTAACAGACAAATTTCACAAATGTAGGTCAAGAGAGCAGACATTCTGTTACATTTTCACACTGACCGTGTCTGCAGTGGGCTCCCTCTCTCATTATGGGGCCGATGAGGTCCAGTCTGCGGCTCATGTGTATGTTAATGTGAGGTGCCCAGTCATCGCTGTGGTGAAGCCGCCGCAGGAGCTGCACTGTAGCCTCGACCAGTACGGTGGCCCGAGGACTGCACAGGGGGTCACCGGGCAGCAGGTCACTGGGCATGCCCCGCATCTGCAGATCACACAGCGCCACCTTCAAGGAGAAGAAGAATGATGGTAAAAACACTGAAACTATCAAAGGTTGGAGACAGAAATTCTTGACTGAAAGATGAAATGCCATGATTATCATTTACACCGACACATTACAAATTATCTAATTATATTTATTACTAGATTGTATCCATTTATTGTATATTATGCATTTAAATTGTATTTTGATGCCTGTAACACAGTCATCTACAACATGTTTACCACTATTTTACATCACCTTTCCTTTTAATGACACTTTTTAATCATTTGGGAAAAGAGGATAGTAATTGTTGCAATTTTGCAAGTGAAATTTTTGCTCATTGATACAAGACTTCAGCTACTTAATGATCCATGGTCATCATTGTCTCCTCTCCCCTTCATGGATCGCAGTACATTTTCAATCAGACAGAGACAGATCTGGACTGCAGCCAGGCCAGTCAAGCACACGCACTCTGTGTCTATGAAGCCACACTGCTGTAGCATGTGCAGAACAAGGCCTGGCATTGTATTGCTGAAATAACCATGGACTTCTCAGAAAAAGACATCATCTTGATGAAAGTGTATGTTTCTCTAAAATCCCAATATACGCCTCCACAACAGTGGAACCTTCATACATATGCAAGTCACAAATGCCATGGGCACTGATGCACCCCATATCATGACAGATGTTGGCTTTTTTACCTTTCACTGATAAAAATCTGGATGATCCATTTTGTCTTTTGGCACTCAATGTCCATTTTTCCCAAAAACAAGCTGAAACATAGACTCATCTGACCACAGCACACATTTCCACTGTCTTTTGGACAATCTGAGATAAGCTTGGGCCCAGAGAACTCGGCAGAAATTCTGCATAGAACAGATGTATGTATTTCTCCTTGCATAATAGAGTTTTAAGTCATATTTCTTTATGCAGCAGTGGAAGTGACAATGGTTAAGTTTGTTAAGTGACAATAGTTTTTTGAACTACTCCAGGGCCCATGTGGCTATATTTAGCACAGTAGCACGATGGTTTCTCTTGCAACGCCAGCTGAGGGCTTGAAGGTCATGCACATTCAACAGTGGTTTCCAGCCTTGCCCTATAAGGACTAAGATTTCTCCAGATTCCCTGAATCTTTTTACAATATTATGTACAGTAGAAGGTCAAAGACCTAAATTCTTTGCAATCTTGCATTCAGAAATGTTCTGTTTGAACAGTAGAACAATTCTCTCATGAAGTTTTGCACAAAGTGGTGAGCCACAACCCACCTTTCCTTGGAAAGACTGAGCCTTTTGATGGATACTCTTTCCCAGCCATGATACTCTCACCTGTTACCAAGTCACCTGCTGATTGTGGAATGTTTCAAAACAGTGTAACCTGAACATTCTGTAAACCTTTTATTCTTATTTTGCCCCGTCCCAATTTTTCTCGAGTGTGTTGCAGGCATCCAATTCAAAATTTGTTTATACTTACACAACACAATCAAGTTACTCAGCCAAAACATTAATAGAAATTTCTTTGTACTTCTTTGTCAGTTAAACAAAGGTTCAGGAGAATTATCAAATCACAGATTCTTGTTTTTAGTACATTTTACAGAATGTCCCAACTTTTTCAGAAACGGGGTTTGTAGGTGGAATGACAAAGACCCAATCAGATGGCTCAAAAAATGGCTATTAAAGCTATATTTTGTGTAAACTAGAAGACACTGAACCTCTCAGCAATATACATGTCAATAAAACAAGTGGAAAGAAATGTGGGACATAAACTAATCAATGAAACAAATAATAATTTTAAAATCTGTTTGGCATTTAAAGAAAAAAAAAAAAAAGTCTCCCTGCAGAGATTCTGGAATCCACTAGCACCATATATCAGCCTATAGGGTCGTAAACAGTGCCTAAGAAGGTTCCAGTTTCCAAACTCCCCTGTGTGGGCCTTTTAAGCTATTAGTGGTGACAAACAGACCTTTTCTCCTGGGTTACTGCTGTAGAAGAGCACACATGGGTAAAGCTCTGTAGCATCCACTCCTTCAAACGCCAGCTTGGGCTCCTGCACATCAGAGATTCGGGATATTCAGCAATATCCACATACAAAGTGCACTTACCATCTAACCATTATGCAAAGGTTCTACAGCAGTTAAAGGTTTTTCCTACAACTGTACATTCAAACAAAGAACCATTTAGGAGTCTTTATTAATAAGAATATAACAGCAATTCTTCACTGCAACATTTATAAATACTGAAACACTACAACATTACGTATGCATTTATCACATCCAGAAAACCAAACTCCACACACCCTGTTGTTTTTGGCAAAGGAGATGGTCCTGGCCTCCATGTCCAGGATGCAGGTGATGGTGTCTCCCTGGGTGAAGGAGGGCAGAGCCCGGCCCAGCTCACCTCCATGGTATAGGCTGCCGCTGTAGGCCCGGTACAACCACATGTCTGTGGTGGTGCGGTGGTTGTAGTCACGAATGGGCCAGCGGGACACTCCAATACATGTACCTTCATTTCCTCTGTTCTCTTTAGTGATGTAGAACTAGGAGGATAAGAGACAAGGGATATATTCTTGATATCTTGATATATGCTATAGGTTGTTTTATTGATACTGTGTCTACAGAGCTGTGATACAACTAACAACAAAGGTGTGAACTTTTACTCTGATAGTTTAAGATAAACAGAGCTTTACTGTCACATATGATTATCAGTTCTCGGTGGTCACACTTGTTAAACTCAAAAATACAGCTAAAACTTACAGTGGGGGTGGAGCTACACAGATCTCTTTTTGCTAATACTGATAAAACTGCAAGTCATTAATGACGGCTGATATTATCGGCCAAATGATATCACTTCAGGCTCAAAATATATATCCCTCCCTTTACCTCATCCATCTTTTCTATACAGTCATGTGCAGAAATTTGGGTGCCCCTGGTCAAATTATATGTCGACTTGTTGATTTTCTAAGTGAAAATAAGTTCACACATTCTCTACAGAGAACACATTTGCACATTTCAGTGCATAACTACTGTTTATCAACATATTTCAGAAAAAGTTTATCACTGCTGCCTGTGCAAAAGATAAGGCAAATTTAATATTTTATGTTTTATTTTTCCCCATACACATACACATCATCTAAACCGCTTATCCTACTGGGTCACGGTGGGGTGCTGGAACCTATCCCAGCTGTCATTGGGCGGAAGGCAGGATACACCCTGGACAGGTCGCCAGTCCATCGCAGGGCATATTTTTCCCCATATGTTAAACTTAAATAAGAAGTAGCTGTGAACAAAAAATTGGAGAAAAATGCCATATTTAAGTTTGTTCCCTGTAGAAGGTGTGGTATGTTTGTTTTCCACTTAGAAAACATATAAATTGAAATGTATTTATAAATAGGAGGTGTTCAAACTTGCATATGTCTGTACGAGTGACAATACTGTATCTTGAATAAGTTTTATTATTTTGTTATTGAAAGAAGATGAAGAAAAAAAAGGTGCTTCCACCAGCTACAGGTGAGGTGCTATTAAAAATAAAAAAAAAGATCAGTAAAAAGATGCGACACTCACTCTATCCTCTAACTTTATTTGGTTAAAAACATGACATTTTGGCCCACGTCCAAGGCCTTCATCAGATGTGAAAAAAAAAAAAAAACCCCAAGTAAAAAAAATTCTCAAATTAATAACAGGTGCCCTCTAATTAAAGGAACAGTCTCATCCCCTCATCTGCTAGTAGCCTAGAGGATAAGCACTCAAAGAACACCATAAAATCTATTTCAAGGGTGAGCTTATTTGGAGATAATGTATCTAGGTGGTATATTCAAATTTGATGTGAATTTTTTTTTACATGGTGCGCTATTGTGTTTGTTTTTCACATCTGATGAAGGCCTTGCATATTGCCAAAATATATATATTCTTAATGAAGGAAAGTTACCCTTTTGCTGAGAATAGAGTGAGTGAGCGAGAACCTTTTTCCTATAATTATTTTGATATTGTCAATATAAATTTCCGTTTTACACGGTCACGGCAGTTTATTTATTTAGGTCAGGTATTGAGTCACCATAAGTTACTATTAAAAAAATAGAATAGATATATTGCATATAAAAAAAAACTCACGCATTTAAAGAATAACACAAGCTAGCGCATAAAGTATGTATCTAAGCAACATTTATTTGACCATTTAATTAGAATGAGGGATCAAGTGTTTTTTTTTTTT
>JAILXH010222959.1:16476-26736 GCA_023558415.1 Piaractus mesopotamicus
CATGATGATACTGGTAAAATGGCCAAAAATGATTTTCTTTTGGTAATACTACTTCAGAATGACCTACATGTACCACTCAACCAGGAATGGATTTTAAAAATACCATCTTGAACCAAAATCACTAGTAATACCAGCTACATATTCATAGCCATTTCATGCACCTTTTTGTGAGGGAGCTTTTAGAAGCATTAAACCTTTCAGATACCTGTCACCACCACTTTGTACAATTATGACTCAGAATGAAGCATTTCACATAAAACCACTCCGAACTCAATATCATTTAGTTATGCAAGATTTTTGGACAAATCAGTGGAATTCCCCTTTAACTTGAGGTCATGAGAGGCTTTAATAGTTCTTGACCTGAACCCACCCTTTCAGTTTAATTGACAGCAAGTGTGTTATCTACCAGCTGCAGGGTAATTACATAGTGCTAGACGTGTCCAACCTGGAAAAGCTAATCATTCTGTCTATATGCCTTCATACATGTGACTCATACTTTCCTTATCCAGTGACAAGCTATAGGAGTGCAGCAATGGGCTTAAAGGAGAGTTGATGGTTTCTTTAGATGAGCAGCACAGCCAAAAGAGACTCTTGCGCTCGAGCTCAGTTTTAAATGATTCAGAGATTCCTGGATGGAATACTGGAGTTTTGCGGCTGAACTTAGCAGCGCAGATTTTGAACACCTGCAGTTTCAGTCTGTTATGCACTCTGTGGCATCTGATTGTTCAGCTGGCGAACGGAACAGAAGGTGGACCACCCCAGCTCATCCTAACCTTCACGGATACCTGAGGGCTTATTTTAAGAACAGCATGAAATGCAATAAGCTTTCTTCACGTTTCTGCAGTCTCGACACTGAGTAATGATTGCGGACCTCATGATGAGAAAACGGGGAGGCACATTTACCAAAACAGATGTTCTATTCAATACAGAGACGTTCTATTTCAAGACAAATATAGCATTCTTCCTTTTTTCCTCTTCATTTTTTAATAAACCAGTTCAGCACTTTTTCACCTTCACATCTAGCCTGTTCATTATGAGTGAGAATTTCAAGAGGTGCTTAGCCTGAGCGGCTGATCCTCTTCCAAGCTCTATGCTGCACATTCCTCACTCGGGACTCAGTTCAATATAAACAATATAAGTTCAGACCTAGCCCAGGAATGGCCGTCCCTGGATGGTTTTCTTTGGCATGCTAGTGGCCGCGGGGCATGGTCTTGAGTGTTTTACCACAGAGCGTACATGGACGAACTCCTAATCATTATCCCACTGCTTTGGGTCTAGGGTCAGTATTAGCCCTGTTCAAAGCACCACAAGGTCTTTTTCTCCTCAGCATTTGAGGGATTGTTAAGTGAACCATTTGACAGCTGTTGAAAAATCAACTTGGTAGGATACACAGAGACGTTTTATGTGTAGTTAATGCTTTTCTGTTTCCCCAGTGGCCAGATGGACCCATTTCACAGTTGTAAACTGTGACCAACAGTGTTGAATTCCCAACCAAGCTAATTAAATAATCTTGAAGGTGCACTTACACATCATTTTGTACCAATGTGATGACTTTAAATGACCTGCTCTTTGGTTCATCAATGTGTATTATCATGGAAAATGGGATCTTCTTTTCGGTTTACTTGCGTTAGTGTTTGCTTTCAAACCGTATATCATTCCTTCAAGTCATTTACGTATAAACAGTCTCAGAAAGGAACCCACGTTTTAGTATGCGAATCCAACAAAGACACGCAACACTGTTTTACTGAACATAATGAAGCCATCTAGCTGTAATGGATAGTACTGACCGTAAAGCGAAATAATCAAATGCTTCAAATGATGTCTGCTTTTATAGATGTTAAACTGTTTCAAGCATGAATGCATCTTAGCCCAGGGATGTGGTCAGCAAAGCTGGCTTTTGTTACATTCGACCACATCCACAGCTTTGCTTCCCAGCCTAGTGAATTAAACTGAAATTAATACACACTGTTTGCTGCACTGACAACTTTAGTGCCGAAACAGATCTGAGGCCAGGGTTTTAGAAACAATTTTGCACACAAAAAAGTAAATTGCTGTATTAGTTCAGTTGTGTCGCACGTTTCATTGAATCAATAGAGTACAGTCAACAAAAAGAGGAGAGTCAGCATCTACAAACTTTGAATTTGCGTATTATTTCCTCAACGTTATACGCTATTGCAAATCATGTGAACTGCTTTTTATGAATGACTGTACTAAACACTTGGTTGTTGTGATGATATGCAGATTAGCATTTATAGACATACATTATCATCCAAAAGTTTAGAATCACTGTTTTCAATAATATACATTTCAGTAATATCGATTTTGTGTGTGTGTGTGTGTGTGTGTGTGTGTGTGAGTGTGTGTGTATATATATTATGCTAACATTATTCTAAGCAGCTTAGATAGTGTGTGTGTGAATTATTTTTTTGTCTCTTTGACTTTAAATAAACCATCAATTACATTTTAGTGTCTAGTTTATAACATCTTATTCTACACAAGTTGTTATTGTTGAATTACAATAATTAATATGACAAGTGATTCCAAACATTTGAATGGTAGAGGAATTATTTAGAGGAATCAGAGCTATTTTCAGCCTCAAGGCTCTAATGCAGGGTGAAGTTTGCTCTCATATATTTGATGAATATGATGTTGTGAAAAGGGTTAGCTATCAGATCTATATATAATTTTAATATAGTACTAATCAAAAGTTTGGACATACCTATTTTTGTTGATCATAACCTCAGAGCTATTCTAAAAGCCTATGCTTAGAAGTATCAATGTGTTTTTAAGACAAATAAAAATTTCTTCATAACAAGAATAATAATAATAATATATAATAACAGCTATGTTTTAAATATATTTTTTCATTTATGACTTTTTGTGAAATGTAATGTTGGAAAAAAGTGAAGTCATTGTGTTATTTAAATTACTGTGCATCTCATTAAAAGTTAATGAGTGGCATGTCTGTCCTCGCCGATCCATTTTAACAAATCAGTTGTGTGTTGATAAGGGAAGGTGGGGTCTAAATAGCCCTATTTAGTAGTAGGCCAATATTTCTGACTGCAGTAATTCCATATGAGCTATTTCAGTTTTAATGTCCTTATTATTATTCTAAAATGTTAAAAATAGTAAACAAGAAAGAAAGAAAACCTATTTGAGTAGGTGTATGCAAACTTGACTAGTATTGTATATGTGTGTACATCAGTGGGTCCATATATAACGTCCTAATGATCAGTTTTTGTTTTACAGTAAATCTGACTACTTTTGAATCGTGTCGTAAGGCCATTTTGAGGAATGTTTCCTGTAATTGAGGGTCACGTCAGCACTGATGATCTAATGTAATCAGCTTAAGACTTAACAGTTTATAAACCGTTGCACTCCATCCACATTATACTGAGATTGGTCTGAACGTTCTCCTCTGTACTGAAGTAGATTATTCTTTGGGATGACATTTTAACTCAAATGACAGATATTTCCTTTCATTGGGCAAGAGCCGAGACGTATTCCCATCTAGAGTCATTAAGCTCATTCTACCGTGCTGCCTCTCAGTGAAAAATAAGCAAGGCCCTTTGCTCGTCTTTTTCCCTTCTGTGTACTGTGAGGTCGGTGGAGGTGAACACGTTGAAGCAGTCTAAACACACTCAGGATTCCTACATATATCTCCAACATAGCAACGATTCAGCGCTTGCTGCTTGTAAACAGTCCAAAAACCCACGCTTTCCATGTTTTCCTCCATTTATTTTCTCACACAAACATATACCGTGCGCAGAGTGTCGGTGTTGATCTTCTCTTCGCCAGGAAATGAAGGACTGAGTGGATATTTGTTATACGGTGCCTCTGAGACCGGCTATGAAATTAATGGAGTTTTATGTTGGGCCAACTGACAGCACAAATTACTATTGGAGAGCTCTAAATAACAGCAGATTAGACAACCAAACCCAAGCAATTTCAATAAATCAACCTTTCCTGATTATAATTGAGCAAATTGCCAGAGAGTTTCAGATTAAATAAATATTTTATGAAGAAAGATTGGAGGATATTCTAAATATTTTCTTCTTTTCTCAGATTAAACCACATGATCCAAACATTTGACCTCGTTTCTTTACTGAACTTATGCCAGTGTATGGATCTGAAGTGGTTTTGGCATGGAATGACCCAGTGCATCTCAGTGGCAGCCTCTTTAACCTTCACCGCTCAGAAACGTCTATAACTGCAATATTAAAAAAGAGGCAGTGAAGTTCAGTTGGCAGACCACATGTGATTGGCTCTCTCAGGGACAGTGGACTACTGCCTAATGTTCTGAGCTCTGCGCAGAGAGGTGTTGAGCAGTGACATTGGAGAATGGAATAGCTTTACCTGCTGTTAATGCGTGGAAACAGCTGACAGGTGTTCATGCTGCAATAGTTCCAGACCCAGTTTCACTTTCATAGCACAATTACAAAATGAGTTTGGGTTTGTTAAGCTCGACTTGGGGAAATGTAGTAAGTATATGTACAAATATGTCCCTGGGGGATCTAATGTTAGCTGCTACATACCCTAGTTTTATAGTTTGGCACTAGTAACAACTCCACTTGCGTAACAAAGGGGAAGGACAAAGGGAAAGAAGTATATAAAGAAAATAGGACTTTTAACAACTGTGCAAGACCTGGTAGACCACCAAAACTGTCACCATCAGATAAACAGTACTTAAAGCTTCATCTTTGGGAGAGAGGGGAAAATCAAGCTCCACTCTTGCTTCAGACGTGAAATATTCATGGGTGTTTCTGTCCATCCCTCCACTGTGAGAAGACAAATCTATGAGTTGGCTCTATTAGTCTAAAAGGATGTGTAGCCGTCAAGAAGCTGTTACTGAGAAAAGGAAATAGATGATGTTCTAAGAACAATTGATTGATCACTCCAGATTCCAGACCTCAACATCATTGAATGTGTTTGGGATGACTTGGATCGTGAAAAGCAAAAAATGCAACCAACTTCTAAGACTAAACTTTGGAGGTGTGAAAAAAATATCCCTGCAGATTTCTTTGAAAAACTGAAATGGGAACTAATGGAAACTCCCTGCTTTTAAGGAAAACTAATAAAAGCAATGAGTGGCCACACTAAATACTGAAAAATACATTTAGTTGTTGAGGCCTCTGTGTAATGTTCTGTTAAATATAGCTTTTCTGTTTTAACTTTCACTTAATTAGGGGGACCATATTTTGGTTTTCAAAAAAGAGGACACTGGGGGCAGAAGGGAGGCACAGGGCAGGTCATTAAAAGCCAATGTCAACATGAAAGCGAAGTCAAATCCTGGACATTTTAGGCGATTTAGAATTCCCAGCTGGTCCTGTTTTGTAGGTCTTAGAAAGAGGACGTTTTGGAAAAACAGGACATATGATCGTCCAAAGTCATTGGCCATTTTGACTGGAAATGAAGGGGGTCTCCAACTTTTGCATAGTACTGTAATTTGCACATGTGTAACATATTACATGAACACAATCATTGCCAAAAATAAATTGAAAGACAAAATTGTGTTAATGTAATACATCAACACAATTATGTCTGATGTAATATGATGTCATATACCATCTTCAAATGATATCTTAATAGGAGAAGGAAAAAAATACAACGAAAATGATGTACAAATTTGAATCAAGTAAATGTAATACATTACTTTTTACTGCATTGTCCAAAAGTTGTTAACATAGAGGGCTTAATTATTCTGATAGAGATTTCAGTGTGGAAATAGAGTAGTTTTTCTTTGGTTACAATATCATGAAGAACAGCCATTTTAAACAGCTTAAAGGGAAACCATTCCTCTCATCCTCTAATAACCTCAACTCCTTTTCCCTTCCCAAGGCCCCCTTATCTTTCACTCAGCTATCTCTCTCCTCCCCCATTCCCTCTCTCTGGAAGGAAGCTGGAGTGTTGAGATGTGAAAAAAAGCCAGCAGTAGATTAAATGCAAAAGGAGTGAGAGAGGTTTCCCTCACATAAATGAATAGAACAAGGCACAAAGATCAACTTCAGTAAGTCTTCAGTAAGTACTGTGAGCAGGAGGACTTCTCTTTATGACTCGGTGTGGATGCAAAGAGGATCTTGTTACAGGCTTCTTTTATGGGAATACTAAATAGTTGGTGTTGCACCGTGCCTTGTGTAAGTACATGGAATAAATTGAATATAATAAATGCATTATGATGGCTTTTGATGTAATCTGATGATTCCTATGGAAGTACATTTTTGAGATATTACAACTGCAAAGATGTAATCCTGTGTATGCACTGAACACTCTAAAGAGTTTCTGTCAGCGAAATGTATCCCTTGTACAAGTCTGGTCCGGTCTGGTTCATAATTCAAACCATACAACCACGTTCACTGAAGCTCCTGGTGGACACAGATTCAGCAAATTTTACTGTTAAGTTTTTTAAAAAGCTTTGCTGAGAAGTACTTTATGACAATATGTGTGCGTGCATGCTACAGTCAAAATATTGCACGGTGACATATTGCTCAGTTGAACACCACACCTCTTCAAACACCTCCCTAATCTGTTAGAAGTAACACCTACCAGTTTTATTATGCGGGGCACCAGCGGACCTTCTTTCCAGACCGTTTGGGGTTCAGCCATCTCATTCAACATCTCAATATCTTAAGCTTATTGGACGAGGATCAGGAACAACTTCATTTGGAGGAGGAATATGAGAAGCCAGCAGGAAAGTGAGGGTTTGGCTCCCCTGCACCTGGACCAAATAGGCTCAGGCTGTCTTTATGACATCAGTATGGTCTCAGTATGTTTCTTTCGCTCAGGTTTGACACTGTGGTGTTGGGTTGAGTTGTGTTTGGGCGTTCCTCAGAGAGGACACCCTGTTGCTGCGACCTCCACAGGCCTATTAAAAGCAGAACCATCAAAGGAATCGCTGGAACTGTCAGCTCATGTGAAGCCTTCGCCCTCCGACTGAACCAAATCAGGAGCAGTTTGCCATTGAAGCTGACTCTCCTTCAGTTGATCCTCTGAGGCGAGCACTCCGAGATTTGCCAACTCCAAGGTTCCTGGACAAAACCTGGTGTTTTAGATTTACTGCGCAGAGACAGCAGATCACGGAATGTTCTAACATAACTTTTTGGTTGGAGCAAAGCTTAAAAATCATATCTTCATGACATAAAACTACATATCCAAACCTCATCCTTCTTAGATCTCCGGCTTAAGAAATACGAGGCTCCCCCTCACTTTTACACTCAATCTCCCAGATGTGTTTCTGCACTAGCAGAGACCACATTACAGGTTTTACCCCAGTTTGCCTCTCATCATAACCAAGTGCAGGGGGTCTTACGATCAAATGAGTGTGAGACGAGCGTGATATGTGCATGTTTGAGTGAGCCTGCTGCACATATGTGCAAAATTGAAGCTGACATCATGACGTTTCATTGGAAATCGAAGGCAATTGCTCTTTATCGCTCTAAAGCTTCATTTGACCTCCTCTTTCAATTCTGGGCCTAAAGGTGCCAAGGTGTTATCTTTCATAGGACATAAGAGAAAGGTATTTGAGGAGGTACGCCAGCCAGCATCAAAGACTCCATATATGCATTGACTTAGCAAACACATCTAAGAGATCTAAGTAATTAGTGAAATGTTGGCTTATGAAACAACAGTGTAGTCACTTTCTACTAGGAGTGCACAATGTATAGGCCCTTTTCACACTTCCAGGTTCTCACTTCCATCAGTTTCTGTTAGCAGGGCATTTTGTTTCCAATCGAACCAAAGCAAATGGTGCAATGTAATTTTATGACATTGTGTTGTGCTTCTCAGTGCCACAACTCCAAAGAAAACAGTTATACCTGGGATAAGTTTTCCAACCAAGCACATGTTAAGATCTAAATGGATCCAGTCAATTAGAAGGGTAGAGGATCCTTTGGAATAACTTTCAAAAGCCAAAAGATTTGAAAGTCTGTTTGTTCAAGAGCATCCACGACTTAGAATAGATGTTAAGAGCCAGGATAAGGAGGAGAAAGTCAGCTTCTCATTCAAATTTCTGTTTCACTTTAAACGATGCAGCAGGCACCTTAAATGGAGTGCAGGCACCAGAATGTAATTGCTGCACCATTTAAGGTGGAACAATACATTTGAATGAGAAGCCGACTTCAACTTCATGAGAATTAAAAGTCTAGGAGCTTACAGACCTAACAAAGCACTGCAACCGCAGATTTAAGCTCATTTGTTGGTTAGTGCTGATAGCTGACGCCTTTGATTAGCCAACTCAGTACAATAATGCTGCAGCTGCAGATCTCTTCATTCCTAGCTGTAACTGTGTCAAACCTGTACTTTGTGTGGTTCGTCGTTCTTCCTCATTGATCTGTACGATCTGGCCCTCGCTATCAACTCCTCATTTACGACATTTGAAACTATGTGTACATATAAAAACATTAATATGTTAAATATATATAAATATTAAAACAAACCAATAATTTCCAATCAGGTTAGCTAAGTTAACTCGCTAGGTTAGCTAAGTTAGCTGGCTGTGCTATAGTAACTTTCCTTAAAAGTAAAAAAAAATTCAAAGAACGGCCTGTATAGTTTATTGTTCTTGGTGCATGTTGTGTGTATATATTCTTTTATAAATCAGTTTACATCACTGCCTGAGACATGAGGAATGTCCTCAAAACTACTTGTGAAGCATCGACTTCCATGTGTTGAAACGACCGGCAGGCTAACTGTTTTTACCTGCTTTGTCACTATTTACATTTACATTTACATTTACATCATTTAGCAGACGCTCTTATCCAGAGCGACTTACAAAAAGTGCTTTGTCTATCTAGAGAACGTATCTTCGCTAGTTACCAATAGGTTAGAGAGAAAGCCAGTCCTAAGCTCAGATACTGCTAGAATCAGAAAGTCAGTGACACCTAGAGAAAAAGGAACAGAGTACAACACAGAGCAGTGCAATACAATACAATACAATACATAAGTGCTAAATACAATACAATCAATACTTAATTCAGTGCTCATTTAAGTGTTGTATAAACAGATGTGTCTTCAGTCTGCGTTTGAAGACAGTGAGAGACTCTGCTCTACTCTATTTCGGCATTGTAGTGTGAAAAGGGTCCGTTTGCAGCCAATATATAAACACAGCTTTTCGCCAATGGGAAAATTGAGTTATTACTGGTCCAATATTAGAATTACTGTCAATACTTACAGCCAATAGCTTGACATTCTGCTTTTGCTCATGCATGCACTGACACATGTATGATCTCCAGTGGTATGTATCTCTGTTTCTTTTCAATAGTTCATTCATCAGTTTTAGTCAATGAAATGTACAGCACAGTGGATAACACCAGAACCTCACACATGGGAAACTGGAGGTGTGATTCCATTTCCAGGCATTTATATACAAATATTTTCTAGAGAAGGACTGATTTCTGTGTACAATTCTGTCATTTTGACTAATTTTTATTTACCATAATCATCATGCTTATTGTGTTTAAAATCTTTAGTACTTTTAGTACTCTTATGTTATTGTTAAGAATTGGCTGGGAACAAAAGGGTTAAGATCTTGAAACAACTAATGGAAAATTATCCAATCACACTTTTTTCCTCTGTGGTAACTAGGTAGATGCAGCCAAGTGAGCTCGCCCATTGGTTAGGAATTCAGGAGCTGAACTGAAGGCCTAACGTGCCAGATTCACCATTAACATAAGTGATAAATGAGAAAAAAGTGAGATAAAAAAGTTCACTCTAGGCCTTCTGGAAGTCTTACATTCATCACTGACTTGAATACTAGCCATAGTCTAACCAAGTCTCAGTCCGTTGTTTGAAATGGAGAGCAGCAGTTTTATGTCAGCTCTATACATTTTTGCTAGAAGACTCACTGAAAATAAAAGATGGAATGTATTTTACATGCTTCAAATGTCCATGTTTAATCTAGAATGGTTAAAAAATGTTAATGTGCATTGCTGTTAGCTCACCGCTAACATACTACTCAAATCCCATATAGATGCTAGCAGAAATTATTGCAGATGTGTTTTTTTCATCATTTTTGACCAAGTTTTGACATTTATGACCCAAACTGAAGACCTAACTCTAATAGTTACAGTTTAACACTGCCAATATATATATTTCTATCATATCTGTCTACTATTTTAAGTCACTCTGGATAAAGGTTTCTGATAGACACGTAAATGTTCACAGTAATTTGTGATGTCTGATTTAGCCGCCTCTTTCTTAATCTTAATCTAAAGTTTTAATCTGTATTGTGTAGTGAATATGCTTTAAAAGTAAAATTATCAGTTA
>JAILXH010222959.1:28374-39841 GCA_023558415.1 Piaractus mesopotamicus
ACATTTAGAAAATCAACAGAATCTCAAATGCACATTTCTCTGAATATTTCTGAAATACACATTAACCTCTCATTGCCCCTGAAAGTGTTAGTCTCACACAAATGGCAGTGCAAAAAGACTTTCCCACCATTGTCCACTTGATGTCATATTCAGTGACACATTAATGGAGTGTGATCCATTATCTTCAGCTTCATAAGCTACATCTCAAATCACTGAAATATGGTTGCCTTTAGTTAATGATCACTCCACAGGGACCTCCGTTCATAAGCCCGAATGCTGATCACTGCTGGTTTGTCCATCACTGGCAAATAGTGGCAGCCAAAATGCCTTGCTGTGGTTACCCACTTGAAATGCGTAAGGTTTTCTTTCACATGTATTTTTCCCCTCTTTATTGTGCTCTGTCCAAGTCGAAGACCAGATGTTTAACCTGTTTCTCTCTGATATCTCAAACCAGTGGATTCCTCCACCATATGCAGCTATTGGCGGTTCATGTCAAGGTCAGACTGCTGGAAGAGATATGGGCCTCATTATATGCTCATGAACGACAGACTGATTAGGAGATGTGGAACAACACACCAGACACAAAAACATCCATATCTAGAATAATTCAACAACTGTTCTACTTTGTTCCTGTTAAAATTGGTCATCTGCTAACATCTCATTTTGCATTGTGTCTTGATTCTGATAACCCTTCCACAGACGTGTTCATTTGTCCTCCAGAATGATGTTTTGTCTACGTTGCTTTGGCTTGCCCTTTGTGTTTTGTCTGTCGCATGAGTATTTGTTTTAGTACGCAGTTTAGTTTATGATTTGTATTCCTATTGGGACTAAATAGATAATCAGCCATGGTTTTGAATTACAAATCTTATTCTCAGCGAGCTACAAAGCCCAATAGATGCTGTTAAACTTTAGCATGTTTTGGCTTCTGGTTGGGAAAGGATTCAGTACTTCAGTGTTTGGTTTCAGGCACATTTATGGAACATCTGAAAGGGCTAAGCTCGTAATTTTCTCTTAATTGGCATGCTCTGATGTAATTGGCATGTTCTGATGCCAAAAGCTCTCTTTCTGGACACCACTGATGGGATTTCACCTGTTCTTTCTGATCAAAGTTAAGGATGACCTTTTGACCTATCTTTGGCTGCCCCAGCTACTGAGGACTACACTGTGCTCCTCACAAAAGAAAACCAGGTGCTTGCTCTCAGTGCTGAGTTAAATAAAACAAACCAAATGCCGGCCTTCATTTAGCTGTTCCTGCCTGCTGTGAGACTAGACTGAGGGGCAGTCGAAGGGAAATGTAAGCTAATTATCTCCACTCTGATTTGATGTCTATGTAACATTCCCCTGATCTGGGACAGATGTAGACTAATTAGAGCTGTTGGAAGCTGCTTCTTGGCCACTGAAGGTTGGATGGGTGGATGTCAAGTTCACATTCTGCTGATTAGGAGCTGGTAAGACAGTTGTTGGTGCCTGTTGCTGAGCATTTCAGTGCAGTTCAGATTTTACTTACAGTACTTAGAGTAGCATCTGTTACAGAACAGTTATGTGGTTTTCTTTGGATAGACTGCAGTGTAAGGCTACACTGGGCATTTGGTTTGGGTGTTTAGAATCTCTGGGCCTATATAAAATAAGGCATGGGCCCAGGAGTCGTTCTGGCTTAAATGTCTTTTCCATCCTTTTTGAGATGAGATTCAGATCACAGACCCTGTAGAGAATCAGACATTCAATAACTCATCATACAGGCTTCCATGCTTTTACAGTGCCATTATGTTTGAATGCCCCCAAGCAGGGCCTAATCCAGATTGGGCGTTATGTGCTGTATCTAGAGAATACTGGATACCCAGTATCTGTATTGTTTTGATACCCAGTATCTGGATCAGACTGATGTATGCTTTTTTTTTTTTTTTTGGTAAAGATTTTTCAAAAGAATGTTTTGTTTGAGTAGTTTCAAATTCAGAACCATTGGCCAACTGTGCTCACACACACTGGAATTAGACGTCCGCATTTAACCCATCCGTGCAGTGAAACACCCACATACATGCATGCTAGTGAACACACACACTAGGGGGCAGTAAGCACAGCTGCCCAGAGCAGTGGGCAGCCCTATCCACGGCGTGCGGGGAGCAGTTGGGGGTTAGGTGCCTTGCTCAGGGACACTTCAGTCACGTACTGTAGGCTGAGAGGATCGAATCGACGACCTTCTGGGCACAAGGCTGGTTCCCTAACCTCCAGCCCACGACTGCTATACTACTATAATATAGTACAGTACTAATAGTTGCCCATCTTAAAGAGGAATATCACCAATTTTTCAGAGGTTCTATATAATTAAATAGTCAAATTGTTAAAAGTGGTTCAGATTAGAGAAATTTACACAGTCAGAATTATTTACAGCAGTGGCAATAGGAACCAGATATCTGAAGCATTTAATGCCTCCAACAGCTCCCTTACAGACAGCTATAACATAAAACGGTCAAAATACGATTAGGTTTTGGCCTAAACCTTATTTTTTAAAGTCCATTCAAGGCGGAGAGGTGCATGCAGAGACATTTAAGGCAAAATAGTCCCCAGAAAAAAACTTTTTCTTTCAGATTTAATACTGTTTTACCATTATTAACATAACATATAAAACATGTGTACGTTCACTGGTCATTTTGGATACTTTACAATGCACCATTTCACATCAATACACATAATATATTTGTGTACATCTTACTGATTAAATAATGTATTAATTTGAAATATTGGTGTTATTATTACCCCTTAAGTGAAGTGCTACCATTAAAAATAGTTAGTAGCTTAGTAGTTTTTAAAGGGAAAAAATAGCATTGGTGTGTGTCGATACTCAAGGCTTTGATATCAAAAATTAAAAAGTCTTACTGTGCTATCTCTAGTTGTATCTATTGATGTTACAAGAAGAAAAAGCTGGTGGTCAGTGTATTGACTTAACACTGTACATGTCTGCAAATGCTGGACGCGAGCCAACGCTCCATTATTTATGAAGTGCTAGGATAAACACACGGCTTCTGGGACTAAATGTCCATCTTGAACTCCTTCAACATGTATGGTATGTAAGAAACCCTGTGGCAGGTGGTCACTTCGTCATGTCGCTCACTAAGGAGCTCCCGTGAGGTGTGGGTGATGTGTACCTGGCAGTTTGGGATGGACACGGTCTCACAATGGTGGAAACCAGCACATTTCCCCAAGGACCAATTCCAGCTGTGTACACAGAGTGCAAAGGTGTTGAATGTGCTGCGCGCTACACGTCCGCTGGGAAACAGCGACGTGGCCAGACCACCCAGGGCTGCGAGTTGGGTCGTGGAGGGGCTGGGGCACAGAGTAAGGATCAGGCTAAGCCCTCTCTTCTCTCCGCTTTCAATCCTCTGGCTTTTCCCTGGATTTCTCTTTCATACTGAAACGGATTGAGTCCTGGAGCAATTCACGCGGTGGTCCTTTTCTGTGTGTGGTATATTAAGTGGACCGAACTTAGGTCAGTGCAGTTAAACAGTAGAAGAATAGTAATTGAAATTCCTCTCTACAACACCAGCTTTGCATTAGTAGTTCGACCCTAGCTGTTACACAATGGAGATTTAGTGTTGTAGGCCAGTAAGCGGTTATGCCATCGAAAGAGGTCATTTTTCAATTTATGGACATTGTAATTATTCAGGCCTTATGAAAACTTTGGGGTGTCTCAGAAAAGGATCTTGTTGAACAGAAATGGGCAAACAGCTATGGAATAACACAATGTATGTGCCACAGGCATACGATTAAGAGATTGGAATAACAGTCTGGATGTATGAAGGCATCAGAGGTTTGGTGCTTCTGGCCAAAGTCATCTCTTTGTTTTTCAGGTCCAAAAGAAATAAGGCATAGTGAGCTAACGAATGAGACAGACATTTCCATTGTAGCAGGTCGTATTGTCATTGTACTAAAACCAGCCCTTGATTAGCTCTGTCAGAGGAACATTTAAAAGTTTTTTTTTTCTTTTTTTAATAGTTACACACTATTACGTTTGACTCTTTAATTTGGGAACACAAAAATCTTATTTTGTTGGGCCTGGTCCAAGAATAGACATGCATTTTAATAAAGAGTTCCTAGTGACTGCATATGTTAGTCCAGGATAATGCAATAAACAATTTCACAAAATAAATATTGTGGTTATAGTTCACTTTTAAAGGCCATGAAGACCAGAACAAGGTTTTGAAATTATGAAGCAGTAAACCATAAAGTACAAGCAAACAGTAACAGATTACTCATATTACGTAAGGCTAATTTGTTTTAATTTGTCTCAAACTGCTCTCCAGATAGTACTGAAGGGATTACTGGTTTGTCAGTGTGTCTGAGAGATGGTTGCATTTTTACGTGGCTGTCTGCTGTCTGCTGTCCTAGTGAAGACGTTTTGCTCCATGGGGAATGTATCTGTATATGTCATCATGACCTGGCCACCAGTCTCCATGGTCTCAGGTCACGTCTGGAATACAAATCTACATGACATTGTGCACACGCACACACTAACGCACACGTGCACACACGCTACTGACAGAGATATACAAGGCAGAGGCAGTGAAGGATTTGTCTGTCATTTATGTTCTAACATGCAAGGAGGAGAACTGTCTGTCTGTGTTCATGCATAAATCTACATGACAGCCACTCAGACAGCTACTGTCTCTATCTGCAGTCAGCCTAGTCCTCTGGGAATCAGGAGCAGAAAAGGGGTTCTAAGTGTTCTCTGACCTGTGGCTAAAAATCACTTATGAATTGAGCCTGTCATGATTGACCTTGATTGGGAGAATAAAAAAGTAATTGATTAAAATTTACCTGCAATGATTAGTGGTCACTTTGCATGATGACAGTACAAAACATAGTATTGTGATATTTAGTGTTTAAAAATAATATTGACACACAGAGGCTAGAGCTGAACTATTACTCATTTTTAAATGGAAAATGTTATTTTATAGAGTGCATTTTTCAAAACACAAGGACTGCAATTTAATTATATTTTATATTATATATTATAATTATATATATTATTTGGCATGTTCTTAATAAATTTTACTTGGGGACATTTAACCTAATAATAATACAGGCCTTGTTAACTGGCAGTCTGGCACATTACATTTAGCATTGAAGCCTCAAGTTTAAAAAATGGGTGTGCTGGTGGTCTTGGATTTTAATCGTATATACAATATTAGCATTTAAGTCATGATCAGAATACTGGTCAGAAAAATTGAAGTTAATTATTTTCCATAAATTGGTCAGTCCTAACAGAGGGCCAAGTAATTTTTTGCTATTTAATTTTTATGTTTAACATGTATTAAGTCTGTTCCAATAGCTTAGTAAATTGTGTTTTCACAAGATGGTGCTGAGTACTTTTTTTTTTTGAAAGGTAATTTTCTGGTCAGACTGAGTCTTTAGTCACTATTAGGAGTGGTTGAATAGCATAGTGGATAATTCAGTCTCCCCATGGAAGAGCAGGGTTCAATTTCCCCATCCAGGCAGATGTCAGGAAC
The DNA here is from genome assembly GCA_023558415.1 of Piaractus mesopotamicus. Classification (NCBI taxonomy): domain Eukaryota; kingdom Metazoa; phylum Chordata; class Actinopteri; order Characiformes; family Serrasalmidae; genus Piaractus; species Piaractus mesopotamicus. The sequence goes on from JAILXH010222959.1 coordinate 33,879, forward strand.
ACTACTAAAATATAGAGCTATAAAGCTGCTTGGGCAAAATCACTAACATTCTCACTCACCTGCCATTGTAAATTGCCCAGGATAAAATGGCTATAGATAAAGCCTGTTTTGAATGTTGTTTGTCTACTTCACAAATAAAAGCATTTGCTAAATATGTAAATATAAGGCTAAAATTGCTATGATGAAGTCTAGCCTTTGAAGACAGATTCTCTGACTTGCTCAAAATATGCTCAAAATAAAAGTGACACTAGATCATCACAGAATACTGGGTCTCTAATACTGAGTCGCTCCATGCACAGTTCTGGTTTGCTTCAAAAAAAGACTTTGGTAAGCAAAGTCAAAAGTGATAAATCTGAATATGTCACAGTATGTTGTATTGCAGTACATGGGATATTACAGTTTTTTTAAAATATCTCAATACAATCATATCATGGCTCAAGTGCCATATTGTGGAGTCTTCAGTGACTATTCCCACCCCTAGTGTCAACTCTGTTATGAATGCACCTACGGTGAGACTAACGATCAGACAAGTTAAAAGTGATGTAAGCTTTAAAAATGTTTTCAAGAAGTAAGAGTGGAACATCATGATGCTTGTAAAGGATACAAAGTAGTCAGCTGAGACTGCTTTATTAAAATGAATGAAAATCTGACCCTAATTCATCCACAGAGAAAAGGTACACTGTGTACAGCTGAATGAATGTTTCCCTTATGCAATCCTATGATCAGAATATGGCAGGGGAGCAGGGAATTTGATGGGCCGTTGGGCTTGGTGTTAGGGATGCTTTACTAATTCTTCCAGGCTGACACATCATGACAGTGGGAGTCAAGTAGCCCAGGTGCGCTAATAAAGACATTTCCTGTACGAAAAAAAAACAAAAAAAACAAATCGCACATAAACCATCGTTTCCTCACCAGGATCATCTCCCAAAACTTTGCAAATGGGGCCATTTATTGTGAGCTCGTGGAGTGGAAATTTTTTTTTTTTTTCCCATCGCAGTACTCATTGTGCTCATTTTTTTGTGTAGGAGGCCTGACAACGCAGTGAATTAGAGGGGAATGCAAAACAAGAATGGTTTAAGAGGAGGTCTTTTTCCACCTTAGGATATCTCCTGAAACTGGCGAGGGCTTAACAGTCAAAATGCTGCACATATAATGACCATGACTATCCCTTGACTGTAGACACAAGATCTATATCTGAAGTTAAGGAATAACGTCAATTTAACTTTTTATTTGCTGCAAATTATTTAATCCCCATGTATTATGATTCATAATTGCCTTGTGTGTCACTGGGAGGGCCTCCTACATGCCTTTGATAGCATCTGAGAAGATCACCATGGGTTTGAGGGCCAGTTTTGAAGGCCTCTCAGAATCAAATAAAAAGCTCTACGCACGCAGGACAAGAGTACACATCTCACGCCAGCGGTGATGATGAGATCCAGCTATGCACTGTCACGCTGTCTGCTGTCTACGCTTCCTCACCGCAATCAGCCAAACATCTGCAGACAGCAAGAGCTTCAGTGTTTATAATGACCAATCACGAAACACCAACCATGGCAGCTGTTCAGATGAAGTCTAGCCTTTGAAGACAGATGCTCTGATGAGAAAGTGCACACAAATATGCTCAAGATAAAAGTGACACTTGATCAGCACAGAATTGCATCAACAAAAGTGCTACGGACTGGCCTTCACAGAACAAGGCAAATCAAAAGATGTTATGAGTTAAAAATGAGTTAACACCATCTGTGTTGAAAGCATTAGTACAGCAAGCAGATATCTTTAGGATTTGATGGCTTTTGTGTGCTTGTATGGTAAACCAGGCTGAAACTATTACACATGATAAGTTAATCAGGCACTGTAAAGGAAACCGTTTACACTGCATTAGAATACATGAGGATGCACTGATGAAAGCCTAAGCAGTATGATTACTTCTCTCTCTACACATAATGATCAGTTAATAGATGGGATTAGTTAACAGATAAATAAGGTGTGCTCTCTTACACATGTTAATCAGGCCAATTAGGTTTACATATTAGAAAGCATTAGGATGTGTTGATCAAAGCTGTAGCAGTAATAAAGGTTGTAACTTCTCTTTGTCTCTCTCTCTCTCTCAGACTCAGACCTCAGCATGCGGACACTCAGCACCCCCAGCCCTGCTCTCATCCTTAGCCCAAGTCCTTCTCCACTCTCTCCCCAAACTGTCCCAAATGGCCATGAGTCTCCATCCCCGTCCCCCACCGTTCCTGGGGAAACCGTGGCTTTGGTGCATGCCCCTCCAGGAACACAGGGCTGCAAACGCTCCTCCAAGACTCACCACACTGCGCTCATTGACTTCCTCCCAGACCCTGTTCTCCTGCAGGTCTTTGCCCACCTATCCACTCCGCAGCTGTGTCGCTGCACTCGAGTGTGCCGCCGCTGGTACAACCTGGCCTGGGATCCGCGCCTCTGGAGGACCATACGGCTTACTGGAGAGTCGCTCCATGCTGACCGCGCCCTGAAGATCCTCACCCACCGCCTTTGCCAGGACACCCCGAACGTGTGCCTGACCCTGGAGACCGTGGTGACCAGCGGCTGCCGCAGGCTTTCTGACCGCGGCCTGCACGTGGTGGCTCAATCTTGCCCAGAGCTGCGGCACCTGGAGGTGGCAGGCTGCTATAATGTGTCCAATGAGGCCGTGTTTGATGTGGTGTCCCGGTGTCCCAACCTGGAGCACCTTGATGTCTCAGGTAAGAAGAGCAGCTGAGCGTTCTTAATTATGGGATATTTAACAGTGAAAGAGAGTTCAATGGAAAGTTCCATCAAGAGTTAAAAATCACGGTCAACTTTTGCCATTGGTGGTGGAATAAACTAGATGTTGGTTTTTTAGAAGCCATGGACACAAACATGTTATGTTTATGGCACAAACATGAAAAATCTTAGCTTATTAGTTAGCTCATGATAATAAGAAAAAATAAATGTGACAACTGCATTAAGAAATCACATTATTAAAAGAGTAAAATAAATTAAAAGCAATAGAATGTGGTGGTATTTGAATATGTGTTTATCCAAACGTATCATAGCATTTGTTTACTTATTGAGTTATTTAAACAAGGTATCAAATAAGTGCAATGTTACATCTCCCATGTTTTTCGATTTTAGGAGCATCTCATAGACTTGACTAAAGTGAACGTTCATAAGTTTAGGTCATGAAAATGACACATGGAGTCAGTGTGACAGTGTGCTACTGTTTATTCATAAAAATAGTTTCCCTTTGGAATTTGTTAAAATGGGACAAAATGGAAACTGGAAACTATTGTTAAAACTGCACTGTGCAAGATTTTTTTGTTAACATTAAAAGATGTAGAGAAAAAAATAACATGGTAAAATATGATGTTGCATTGCTGTGAATCTCCCTGTAAAGCCTTAAATAATCATTTAAACGTCAGAGGGGTCAGGTATCAGGAATTATACATCTTCACATATTAAAGTCACACACAAAAATAGTGAAAAAGAAGATCCATGTTTAGGTCTTGATGTTTAGGTCTCAGATGCAAAAGCAGCATTATACTGATGAAGATATGATCACAATAGTAGATAATTTGCTCACATACATTAACGGCATGCCTTTTTACCAAGTTTTAAAGAGTAACTACACCCCTATTTTCATCTAACTCCACCCCCTGGCTCAACTTTGAAAAATGCTCAAAAATGGGAGGGGCACACTGGGAGGGGCACTGCAATGATCAAAGGTTTGGAGGAGGGGCTGCGAGGGAAGCCGGGTGGGATGGGTTGCTGTGTTTTTAGAGCTAGAGCACATTAGCTACCAGAAAATATAGAAAGTGACAGAATCAAATGGCACTTTTGCAACTAAGGGGTCTTACAAGGTTGACGATTGTTCTCTACTGCCATCCCCGTCTTTGACAAGGGAAGGTGTTTCTGATCAGGCAGTGCGTCTTTAGCCTTAACAGTATGAGCCACAGACTCAAGCCGCCGAAGAGTTAATGTAGTGCTAGAAAATGATTAGCAGCGAGTGGCAGAGACGTCCGAATGGTAGAACACTAGAACTACAGAAAGCGGGAAAATAGTTTGAGAAAGGCTGTACGGAAGAAAGCCTGACACAGATGGTAACAATGGCCATTTAATGTTAACCTTTCCTGAACTGTTATGCTTTCCGTAGTTCCAGTTTTGCTTGCCGTTGATGTCTGTTCAGTGAGTCGCGCGCCTGAGCATTTGATTTGTGAAAGGAAACGTGAATTGGATGCAACACCGGCAGCTTAATGGAGACTCGCAAGAATCCTCACTTTGTCGGTCCAACATCTTTATTACAAACTAAGCTTAGATTAATTGGGTTATTTACAGTTGGTACAGACAGCTGGCATATCGCAGCCTTGTGAGGTTGTGCTGGGGGTACTTAGCTCAGCCCATGAGTGTAGATATCTCGCTCTAGGCTCCTATGCTTTCATATTTACGAGTGCAGCACGAGTACTGCGTCATCAGGGGGGCAGTGATGTTGGTTGACTGATTTGCATGCTGTGATGCATCTTCGTACTTCAGTATGAAGACACGTCATCCGCGCCTATAGCAGAGTTGAACCAGAGGGGCACTGCAGAGGCAGCACTGACCATGATAAAAATTATATTTTTTTACAGTTTGGAAAGATGTGTTCACATTTTAAGCAAGTCTGGTCTATTTTATTATTTCAGAGCAGTGCATTTCAGCTGTTAATGAAAAAAAAGGTCTTAGGGTGTAGTTACTCTTTAACCGAGTTCTACTGTTTCAGTGTGCTTGTATTGAGGAAGGTTACAAAAGGTTACAAAATTTTCTTACACATGTTGTGTGCAATTACGCATTTCCACCAGAGAGGTCTTCAAATCCCCAAAACAAACAGTGGCTTAAAAATGGGACGAAATATACTTGGATGGCTGTCAGTATACTTTTTTGTGGGCCAAGTATAGCCTTTGTGTGGGGAACCATGAAAGAATACTGAAAGATTTAATTAGTGCACTGTGAAAGTGATAGTTTTCCTAGGGTATGTGCATTTCCATGTTGTGCACCAACATACTCTACAAACACAGGGCAGTCATCACACACAAAGTATTATCAATTGATTACTCTTGAGCATAATCTGTATTTTATATTGCGGAATAGCTGCCATCATACATCATACTGCCATGTAAGTTTGTGGATTTGCTGGGAGAGTAATTCATAGCAGTGCTGCTTTTCTGGGAAAGCTGGGAAAAGCATTACAGAATGGGGGGATTACTGCCAGTCCTACAGTTCCCCCTGGGGGATGGAGAGGTCTGCCTTGTTCTCAGAGTCAGAACCTCAAGGAGAGTGGAAGGGCCGGTCTGCTGCTTTCATTAATGGACTGACACACTTGAAAAGTCTTTGGTGGGCAAAGCTAATGTTGGACCATTCAGCAAAGGAAGTAAATCCTTTGTCATAAATAGCCTTTATTTGTTGTGGTTGTACGTGCTGAGACAGAGTGAAAAAAGGCATATCACTTCACATGGGAGGAAAGCAGACACTGGAACATTTCCTTTGATATGAAATTTTGCTCTGCACTTCTTTTTATTTTGCTTTGACTTTTCTCCAGTGTATTTATGTTTTTCACCCAGAGTTCACAAGGAGAAGTTAAACATGAGCCAAGATGTTGGAGCTTTAAAAGACACATAACCTTTTTCTTTGGCAAGGGTTTTATTAATGGCTCCATCCCACCAATCTGATCCTTTGGCACAATAGGAGGAACAGGAAGCACATCGGATGCCCTGGACATACTGAGCTTTTGGTCTGTGGATTTTATAACAGCAGAAAATCCTTTAAATCCCTGAAAAATAATCTAAAGTGTGACCTCAACCAAGAACGGCTAAAATGTTTTAACACTCTTAGGATACAGTAGCAACCTTAAACACAGCCTAATGCTCATATAAATATACACTTTTTCTCATCTATGTGCAAAATGTATCACCAAAAAAAAAAAAAAAAAA